>APFE030660196.1:172154-260410 GCA_000404065.3 Pinus taeda | reverse complement strand
ATTATAATTATTTTAATTTATTAAACCTAGGTTACTAATTTATTTAGATTAGAAAGGAGGGCTAAAACTAAGAAGAGTTGGTTACCTTAATTTCTCTGATTAAGGGAAGCCAGCTTCCACTAATCTCCATCCCATTGTCTCTGTTGAGATTATGAGGGTGTTTGATAATTTCAAGAGGTTCTCTGATCTTTCGCTTATGATGTTGCTCCTCCCTAGCGATAATTGTAGCGCTTTCCAAACAGATGTGGTGCTTAGTTTTTGAGGAGTGTTCTGCAAGGGCCGAAGTATGAGACCTTTCATTCTTAATATCAGCTCCATGTTCCTTTAGTCTAGTCTGCAAGGAGCGACCTGTTTCACCAATGTAGCTTTTTCCACATGAGCAATCTATTTTATAGACTCCTTTAAGCTGATGTTTATCAATACTATCCTTGACAGATCTCATACCTTGCCTAATAGTTCCAGGGGCGGAGAACTGCGTGCTTATGTTATTCTTCCTTAGGATTTTAGCAATCCTATCTGTAACTCCATGAATATAAGGTAGAAAAACCCTACCACACTGAGGCTGATCACGGGCCTTAGGTTCATGAGATAACATCCTTTTCTCGGCTTTCTTTATTGCTCTTTTAATCTCATTTTCTTTGTAGCCTAAACCCTTAAAGGTTGAGACTAAATGCTTCTTTTCTTCATTTATATGATCAACGTCACAAATTCGAAGGGCCCTGATAGCAAGAGTGTTTAGAACACCAAATTCTCAAGTTCTTTTCTTAGACCCACAATTTCACATTCTATATTTTCATTGTGTTTTCCTCTTTCAGCGAGTTGGTGTGTCAATGTATCTACGATCATATTCTTTTCTTCTAATCAGATTTTGAGTTTTGCGATTTCTTCAAGAAAGTCTTCCTCTTCTGAGGCATCCAAAAAATCATCATTGTTATAAGCCATGAGTAGTCTATAATCTTGTTCAGTTTCATCTTCATCACTATTAGATAAACGATCACTATCTTCATGCGTATAGTAACTCCTTCTATTGACAACCTGTTTCCTATTGCCTTTTGCATATTCCTTCCCCTTTTCATATTTATCTTTATGAGGACATTTGGTAGCATAATGACCGACTCTACCACAAGAAAAGCATTTGAAAGGTATCTTGCCTCTAAATCTTCCAGAACCCCGTTGAAGCTTCTTGACAAAATTTACCTCATCTTCTTCTTCTGAAATGTACCCTGATTCATTGTGCTCTTCCTTTTCTTTTCCCTTTGCTGACGCTTTAAAAGTGGCTTTTCTCATATCTGATGGACCTCCTTTTCTCATTTCAAAGACAGTTAGGATTCCATGGAGTTAAGTCACAGTAACAGTTTGAAGATCCTATTTTTCTTCTATGGAAGACACTTTTGACTCAAATTTGGAGGACAAAGATCTCAAAATTTTCTCAACTAAAGTAGCTTCCTTTATCTCTTCACCCAGATTCTTCATTCAATTTACAATCTCATCTATACGTAAAAAGTAACTAGCAATACTCTCATCACTATGCATCTTAAGAGTTTCATGTTGAATTCTGAGAGTTTGAAGCTTAGCACGTTTTACCTGAGAATCTCCTTTGTAGCTCTGAATGATTTTGTCCCATATCTCTTTGGCTATCTTGAGTTGCATGACTTTGACAAATTCTGATTCAGATAGACTTCCCAATAACATATTGACAACTTTGGCATTGGTTTGTATAACTTCTTACCTGCAGAGTCTGTAGGTATTGCTGTTGGAAATTGATATCCTCCTTCCAAAATTTCCCAAACATTGGCTCCAAGTGATTGAAGATAAGCTCTGGTTCTTATTTTCCAATATACCAAGTTGCTCCAAGTTAGAGAAACCAACATATACCAAGAGAAATTATGATTTAGTCAATTTATCATGAGCTTATTTTTAATCAGTGCATCAGTAACTTATTAAACAATGTAGTAAAAATAGAGTAAACCATCACACATAATCAACACACATGAACACCAAGATTTAAGGTGGAAACCCAATGCAGGATAAAAACCACCTGTTGTTGTCGTCTCTGTCTTCTTTTAATATTAAGAAAATTTGTTTACAATCTTGTATTAGTGCAGACTCATACCAGTACGTAGACACCCACCTGCAGAAGGCTACAACCCTCTCTCGTTTTCCAGATTCTACTGGAAGGGAGCTACAACCCCCTAGCTCTTATACTAGACAATGTGTTTACTAGTACATAGGTGTCGGCCTACAAAAGGCTATGACCTTATCTCTTCTTCTAGGGACCATGTTTCACAAATTTTCAGACTGGATGCTCATGGTACACAAAAATACAAATGAAGGCCTCGTTTCATCAAATTTTCATACTGCATCAACCAATAATTAGTTAATCTGAACAGTCAGATCACTGTCACCAAAACACTGTGCTGAACCCAAAAACTTGCATCATCATTTAGGACCAGCTGCAACCTCAAAAATCATGCATCTTAATGTATACACTACTTTACTAAACCCAACATGCATGTATATGCTACTTCCTTTAACCAAACCTCCGTATACCTTCAAAACTACTGAAATATAAAACTTATGAATCAAGTTTGTACCAACCAGGAATATACTGAACCTCTATTGTCAATTTACATAGCTTTAAATAGGCAGTAGCAGAGGTAACCCTCTTCACTTAGACAACCAATCAATTAAACACCAAACTCCTTATGAATTCAGTTTTACATTCAGATCTAAGAAGACTTCATCGACAGACAGTAGTAAAACAACAAAACTGATCAGATAAATCAATCATTTCTGAAAGATAGGCTTTTCCTTTGTGTACGCTACTTGGAAGGGTCGAACCTACGTGTATATGCGCTTTTACCTATGCGAACCAACATATAGATCTGCAAATATTAACTCACAACTTCACTGCTATTCCAAACTTCAGACAAACTCAGATCATGACATTTAAAAAACATGTGTACACAATCAAATCTAGCCCAAACAATATCAAATTATTCAATGATAAGTCATTTCAGGTCTCATGATCCTGATCCAACGTTGAATTCAAGGTGCACAAAATATTTCAGATCAAATCACAAGCACATCCCCTACAACATATAATATACTTCAGATAGAAGTATTCCCGAGAAACTCTTTCACTTGCACACGTTGGCCTTATTATCTTCTCCTCCTTATATAGTTTTAGGCCTTTCTCAATACCTCAGATCAAAACCACTTAGGACCCATGGTATTCTTGGACGGGATCAAATAGACGTTACTCTGCTCAATATTGTGGGCTAATACCATGTTATTGACCCCTGGTATTGTTTCCTCCTGAATTTCCTTGATTTTCCAACATATATGTGCTTTCCTTCTTGTGAAAGTGCGTGTATACGTATACGCTCCTTTTGTACTGTGAACCAACATGTATACACTATTTTGACTAAGAGCACTTGCGTATACATGTTAAACTACTTTACACCATCCTTTTCCTTCAACTTCTTCATTTTGATCAGTAGACTTTATCAAAGCTGAACTAACCTGTGAGTGAGTTTCACTCAAGGATAAAACTTGTATCATAATGCCAACATGGATTTGGTTCTCTTGTTGTCATTGGCATGGGTTTTTCTAGGCGTGACAATGGTTTTAGCCTTGTCTTTCCATTTTTGAATAACCATGGTGTGATTGGGTTCTATTATTTGGTTGAGGTTTGGATTTATTGATGGTTTTGGAACTAGGTGAGGTGGTCTTAGTAAAATTCCCAAGGGCCTAGGAATCCCTTGACCGTATTTGGCGAGATTGCGGTAAAGCCTGAGGGTGGAGACTGGAAAATTCCTCAAGGTATTGGGGAAGAAATATAGAGGCATCCAAGCTTGTTTGGGCCTAGGAATCCCTTGACTGGTGTTGGCGGGATTTCAATAAATCCTAGTAGTGTATGTTCTAGTTTTGGGCCTATTGATCCTTTGATCATATTTGGCGGGATTGTAGTAAAGCTTAGTTGTGTAGGTGCTTTTTTCGGGCCTAGGAGTCCCTTGAATGGTTTTGGAGGGATCACGGTAAAGCTTGAGGAAGCCCTGGTTGTTTTGTCATGAGTCCCACATTCATGCTTGTAATGTGGCATGGGGGTGATTGGCTGAAAGAAATATTTGGTTCAACCCAATCTATGGTCATGTGGTACATGGAAGTCCCTGACTTGGTTGGATTTTGCATATGTTAATAAGAGTTATTTTCCTCTTGTATTTCATAAGTATTTGTACTTGTTATTATGTGGCTTTGATGGTTGTTCTATTACAGTTATTATTCTAGTTATATGCTGGTTATAAGCATGGTTTCATGATAGGTTCTAGTTATGACTCTTGATATGTTTGATTTGTTGATGAATGATTATTGAATGCATGAGCTAATAAGTGTTATTGCAAATGTTATGAGAGGGAATTATACCTTCTTGATGATTTTTAGATAAGTATCAAACCCTTATCTTTAGATATGTATTCATGACTTGTAGATTACATGTTCTCAATATGTTTGACGAAATGGCTATCATGGTTAGGCCTGGTTAGGTCAAGTCTTTGAGCAAATTATGTATGAATATCTTTGTCTTGATGTCATTTATCATTCTGGAATGTCTCACTGAGTTTTGGGTAGTGGTATGGAGGTTGACCTGTAATTTAGGTTTAGAATCTAGGACCACATGCTCTGAAATTCTTTTTGGGATGCAACCACTGGGATGCAGGCTTGTGGGAGTGGTTGGAGGTTTCCCCTGAGTGATCTGTAGCTCCTGTAGGAGGTGTCAAGTGGTCAATTTGTGGTCATTAGTCTACCCCACTTCCTTAAGAGGATCTAGGAGGTCAGGTCATGTCATTGTAGCTCTCTGTCTCATGTTTACCCCAACATATAAGTGAAAGTGGGTAAATGTGGGAGGGGGATGTTACAAATTTGGCTTCAACATCACTCTCATGAACATACAAATTTCTCCCTTTTCTCTTAGGATTTCATCACTGTTGTTCCCAAGAAGTTTTCTAGTGACAATCTCAAATTCTTGAGCCATGTGAATTATTCTTTCTAACCTTCCATTTTTCAAACACTCATAAATCTAGCGCCCTTGCACTCCACACTTGAAGCATGCTCCACCATTTCTTCATTCTCTCCCTCTAGCTTCAACAACACTCTCCTGAATAAGGATTTCTCCCTTCTGTCATTGGATTTCATCAATGTTGTGACCAACAACTATTCTAGTGACACTTTTAGCTTCTTGAGCTATGTGTAATTCTTCATTCTTTCGATCTATTACTGTTTTAATTTTTTGGACACTCATAGTGTTCTTACACTTCACGCTTATACATTCTCCACCATGTCTTAATCCTCTTCATTTTAGAAGTTCCTCATCATATAGGGGCTTCAATAATCATCATTGAAACTCTAATTTGCAGTATTTGTATAGTTTCCCTCTTCTCTTTTGCTTCCACTACCCTATTCTCATCTAGTGATTTTTTGCCTCTATTTATGTTCTTTATCACAAGAACTCTTCTAGTTTCTTAGACAACTCTCTAGTTTTCAAAGGCAAACCAATATGGCTATGTCGTTGACCCAGTCCTTATTATGCTCAACGCATCTTAGACAAGAAACTGAAGGCCATCAATGTGTTTAAAAGTAACCTCATCGCCTTCATCACTTTGTCTAATACAAACATAGATCCATCTAACCTCTGGATTTACTAAGCATCGAGAGGGATCAAATCTCTCAAGACAAAAACTCTTTTTGAGAGGAAAACTGGAGGAAATATTTGCATCTTGAGAGATTTCATTCCTTTCGGCTCTTCGTAGGTTTGGAGTTAAGATGGATCTATGTTGGTTTTGAGAAAAACATGAATAAAATGTTTTAACTATAAGAATATTTTTAATTTCACTCAATTTATATAATATACAATTGACATCTAAATATTTTATTTATGATCGACATTCTCCACATTAAAATGTTAATAAATGCCCCCGCATATTTAGAAGTAGAAAATATATATCCATGAGATATAATCTCTCTCTCTCTCTCTATATATATATATATATTTTTTTTCTCAATATTTTTTTAAAGATTATATAATGGAATAAATTACACATCTCCTCGAGTGAAAAGTGCAAATATATATATATATTATATATATATAGATATATATATATATATATATATATTATATAATATATATTATATATATATATATATATATATATATATATATATTATATATATATAAAGAGTTGATATAGAAGATATTTTACTTTCAATTACTTTATAAGTTGATAATTTGTTAATGTAAATATTATTTTATTATTTTTAAATGTAACATTACTGAACATCTCCTTCACATTGAGTTGTAGAGTGCTTATGGGTGCAATGAATAAATTACACCTCCCCTTCACATTGGATTATAGAGTTCTTATGGGCAAATGAATTATGAGCCCAAGAATAAATTACACCTCCCTCTGAGTGAAAAACGGGCAAATGAATTATGAGCGCAAGAATAAATTACACCTCCCTCCGAGTGAAAAACAATTATAAATGGAATTAGAAATGTTTTTTTTTAGTTTTTACTTTCAATTCCCTTATCTCTATGTAAAGTTGATGTAAAATTAACATGAAAACTAAAGTATTTTATTTATGACAAACTTTGAAAACCTTTTTTGTTATTACTATTTTTTTAATTTGTTAATGTAAATATTATTTTATTATTTTTAAATGTAACATTATGTGACAAGCTTTTTTTGTTATTACTATATTTTAATTTGTTAATGTAAATATTATTTTATTATTTTTAAATGTAACATTATGTGACAATCCCTCCTACTAGGTTGTAGGTGTGATGCAGGAGCATCTAGCTCACCATGACCGGGTGAAGTCTCTGCCAGGTTGGAAGGTTGTTTGAATATCTGGATTGTTTTTTTTTTAATTAGTTTATAAGGTCATGAGATAGGATTTTATTTTATCTTACTTTTAGTTGCTATGTGGTCAAAGTTAATTGTCAGTTAGGGTTGTTATGGTTCAACAGTAATAAACAGTAGTTTAGGAATTGATCTATCAACTTAGAAAAGAAAAGACAAAATTATCTAAATGTAGATCTTGTAATGACAACCGAACTGTAGTTACACAACCATATCATTTCTGTTCAACTGACAAACAATTGCAGTTTCAATTAACTGTAACCAAAATGTATAAAAGCAACAATGTAAGACAAGAGAAAGGTTCAACAATTTCATAACAGAGAAATAAAGAAACAGAGACAGATTTTATTTCCAAAACTGTCCATCTGTATTCGTTGCCTATTTACTGTAATACTGTACCTTTCATTTATCGAATTGTAGGGAACAATGCTAACAAACAGTGAACGACCACTGTAAGGTCGTGTTTTATTTGTGTTCTCGTCAAACAAACAAACCATAACAAATTCATACAAATGTCCAAATACAGAGCGAAGGACCAACAAGTTGAACCATAGTCCGAATAGTGAAATACAGCAAAACGACCGAGAGTAAACAAAACCGGAAACAGAGTGTCGAAGAAGCAAACCACAACAAAGGTATTTTCGAACGATTCCTCATAATTTTCATAAGTCAAACAGATATAACAAAACCATGTTCTCATTGCTATTGACTGAGACATAGATGTATTACATTCATTGATAAATAAAAACAAGTGCCATGTCCAGAGTGGACAAACCCTAGCCTAGGGTTTGGTAACAAAAATCCACATCATTCAACCGAACAGTTAACCAGAATAGGAATTACAACCAGACCGAAGCACCACCTTCGGAAGGGACATAGACTACATATCAAAAGAAAAAACGGCAAGCTGCAAAACCCTACAGAAAACCCAAGACCCTAACAATGCATTGGCGGATTGAAGAGCCAAAGCCTACCGGCAGAGGTTTTCCACCTTTGGAAGACCGACTCCTGGAGGAACTCGCATACCCAGGTTGAGCCATTGACCTGCACAGACAAACAGAGCACAGTCAATATGTTGATATAGGGATGAATTGAAGTCGAAGCACAAATAGAAACAAGAGGGTTCTATACATTACCTGAGTAAGCCGGATCAAGGGTTCGAGGAGCAGAGCCGTTGCCAAATCGACAGAGCTGAGACAGAAGGAGCATTTCTGGTTAGTGTCAACACCATGAGGAGGTCAAAGTGAATCAGGGAAGGGATCAATTACCTGTTCAGAGCCACGGAAGTCTACTAACTTGTTACCTGAATCCAAAGACGTCAGAGGTTAAACCATTTCACACACATAACAGAGACCGGAGGCAACAATAACCATAGCAGAGACAACAATACAATAGCAAAGACAATAAAACAATAGCAAGGAGCGATTATCGGACGAGAGACTAGATTCCAAACCAAAACTGTAACAGAACGACCAGACGGACTAAGGAGCTTACCATGCGAATAGAGTTCGAGCGAGCGCACTTCCAGAGTAAGAATGGTTTCGAGCCATCGGAGAAAACCACCGTCAAACACATAACCAGGTTTGGGAGGCCGGTATTCCCCCACAGTCATACCCGGAGGAGAACCAGACATTTCCATATTCGCCAAAACCAGAACCATACAGTATACCCAACAAACCCTAGCAGAAACCTCACAACAAAGCAGAACAATCGCGAATGACCGGGAAGCCAAAGCGTTTTGGCCAAAGAACAAACGGAGGAACCAGGCCCGAGGTTCGTAGGTGGAAATTAAATGCAGCATTAACTATTCCCAGTTGCCAAACAAATACCTACTGACCACATTGCATGCAACCGTCGAGCACAATCACCCAAATCTAACACGTCATAAAGTCCAAAAACAGGTGTAAAGCCTCGGACACGCGAAAGTGTGGGCTGGGTTACGTCAAAATGGTATCAGAGTAGTTGTTTGTGTTAGTAGGAGGAATGGAGAGAGGAAGGCGAGGTCGTGGTAGAGGTGCTCGAAGATTGGTAGAGGAAGGATTGAGAGAGGAGATTAGAATTCTTGTTGCCCATTTGGAGGCAGTAGAGGCAGGTAGACGAAGAGATCCGGAAATAGGCAATGACAGTGAAGAGGAAGTTGAAGTAGCAGCAGATGGACCAGCAGGTGAGACTGCAGAAGTGAGATTG
The DNA here is from genome assembly GCA_000404065.3 of Pinus taeda. Classification (NCBI taxonomy): domain Eukaryota; kingdom Viridiplantae; phylum Streptophyta; class Pinopsida; order Pinales; family Pinaceae; genus Pinus; species Pinus taeda. The sequence goes on along the minus strand of APFE030660196.1, from coordinate 251,306 downwards.
TTGAGATCTGTTTTAGTAGCAAGAAGTAAACCCAAGCCAGAACTCCAAACGTATGACGACAGCCTGTCTATCAAAGTTTTATTGGATTGGATCAGTGAGATGGATAAGTATTTTGAGTGTGAGGAATTCAGCGAAGACCACAGAGTTAAGTTCGCTGCGACGAAATTGAAGGGACACGCAACCCTATGGTGGGATAGTGTCCAGAACGAGAGGAAAAGATTGAACAAGGCGCCGATTAAAACCTGGTCAAGGATGGTGGCCAAGTTAAAGGGCAAATTTCTGCCGAGAGGCTATCAGATTGCATTGCACAGGTAGGTGTTGAATCTGAGATAGAAAGGATTGACGCTAAGGGAGTACACAGAGGAGCTCTATCGAGTGAATTTGTGAGCCGGATATACAGAGGATACAACAGAAAGAACAGCCAGGTATGTTAATGGGCTAAGGTTAGATATTTTGGATGAAATCAGTAGTTTGTCTCCGAACAACACTGAGGAAGCGTATCAGAGTGTGATGAAGGCTGAGGAGAAAATTACCAGAAGGCAGAATGCCTGGAGAGGACGAGGAGCCGGCAGAGGGAAAGGCCAGTCCTATGGCAGAGGTTGAACTGCTAATAGTAACGAGGAAGACAACAGTTCTAAAGCTTTCGGAACAACAGACAGAGGTGACAGTGCGAGAGGCGGTAGGTCATCCCAGCGAGGCAGGGGAAATGGCCGAGGTAGAGGGGCTAGTTATCAGTGTTATAAGTGTCATAAATGGGGACACCGATAGTTTGAATGTCTAGAAGCAGATCAAGATGGACAACAGGGTGCGTATGTGGCACAACCAGAGGAAGCAGCAGTACCTCCTCAAGAAGTAGAGAATTCTCTAGAGACAGGGGAAGCTTTGGTGCTGCATAAGGTGTTGTTAAAACCAGTCAAGGAGGTCACCGAATAGATGCAACGGAAGGCTTTGTTTAGGAAAATCTGTAAGTCGCGAGGTAAGTGTTGTAAGTTAATTATTAACAGCGGTAGTACTGATAATTTAATGTCCACAGAGATGGTGGAAAAATTGGAGTTGAAACACTTGAAGCATCCCAACCCTTACAGAGTTTCATGGCTGCAAAAAGGCCATCAGTTGCTGGTGGATGAACAAAGCGAGGTAGAGTTTCAAATAGGCAGATATAAGGACAAAGTTGTTTGTGACATCATGTCGATGGATGTATGTCACATACTACTTGGCAGGCCTTGGCAGTACGATAAGAAAGTGGTACACGATGGATTGACGAACTGGTATAAATTTGTGAAGGATGGAATCAAGCATATGCTTGTGGCCATCAAGGAAGAAGGGACATCAGAGACTAGTGAACCAAGAACATTGTTGGTCAGTGGAAAACAGTTTTTAAAACAAGTTGAGGACAGTGAGATAGGTTATGCAGTTGTAAAGAAAGCAAGGACAATATTGTTGCATACATAGGTATCAGATTTACCTATGGAGATCCAGCAAATGTTGTAGGAGTTTACGGACATAGTTGTAGATGACTTGCCAGACAAATTACCCCCCAAACGGAGCATAAGTCATCATATTGACTTCATACCTGGATCCAGCTTGCCGAAAAAAGCAGCATACTGAATGAGCCCCAAGGACAGTGAAGAAATTAGGAAGCAGGTGCAAGAGCTGTTGGACAAGGGATTGATAAGGGAAAGCTTAAGCCCTTGTGCTGTTCCAACGGTCCTCGCTCCCAAGAAGGGAGGGTAATGGTGGATGTGCACTGACTCAAGGGCCATCAAAAAAATCACCATCCGGTACAGGTTTCCACTGCCACGGATGGATGATATGATGGATTGTTTAAGTAGGGCAACTTATTTTTCTAAGATAGACTTGAAGAGCGGGTACCATCAAATTCGGATACGAGAGGGGGACGAATGGAAGACAACCTTCAAGACAAATGAGGGGCTGTACGAATGGCTGGTCATGCCATTTGGGCTGAGCAATGCGCCCAGTACATTCATGAGATTAATGAATGAGATGCTGAAGGAGTACATTGGGAAGTTTGTGATAGTATACTTGGATGACATACTTATTTTCAGCTGGAAAAGGGAAGAACACCTTCAACATGTGCATAAGGTGCTGGAGAAATTACAGTAGAATAAACTGCTAATAAATTTGAAGAAATGTACTTTTTTGCAGAAGGAATTGATTTATTTGGGGTTTGTAATAGCAGAGAATGAACTGAAGATGAATCTGGAGAAGGTGGCAGTGATAGTGAATTGTCCATCCCCGAAAAAATTATTTGAGGTACGTAGCTTTCACGGATTAGCGAGTTTTTACAGGAAATTCATAAATAATTTCAGCGAAATTTGTGTGCCTATGCTAGACACCATCAAAAAGACCAGCCGACCTTTTCGATGGATAGAGGCAGCGGAGAGAAGTTTCTAGTTGTTAAAGAGAAAGATTACTGAGAGGCCGATCCTGAGATTACCAGATTTCAAGAAGTTATTTCAGGTTTGCTGTGATGCCAGCGAGATAGCAATTGGAGCTGTACTCAGTCAGGAGGATAAGCCTTTAGCATTTTTCAGCGAGAAGCTGAATGAGAGTCGACAGAAATATTCCTCGTATGATAAGGAGTTCTATGCTGTTATACATGCATTAAAAAACTAGAGGCATTATCTATTGGGAAGTGAATTTGTGTTGTTTTCAGATAATTCTGCACTACATTATGTAATGCAGAAGAACAAGTTGAACCACAAACACGCTAAATGGGTGGAGTATTTGCAAAGTTTCAGTTTCGTATTGAAGCATATTAGCGGGCAAGCAAATAAAGTGGCGGATGCGCTGAGTAGGAAAGCTTTATTTCTGCAGGAAAGCACTGTGCAGGCGCTGGGTTTTGAGCACTTACAAGATTTATATCAGACGGATACAGATTTTAAGGAAGCCTATGAGGCATGTCAAAATCCCTTAGTGAGAGATAACAATCCTTGGTTGGACTACAATCTACAGGAAAAATTGATGTTTAAGGGAGGACAATTGTGCATACCTGACTGCTCGATGGGGGGGAATATTATTCGAGAGAAGCATAGTGGGGGTTTGGATGGACATTTCGGCATGGACAAGACCCTCGAGCAGCTTAGTCATTTCTACTTTTGGCCAAGGTTGCAGAGAGATGTACAACGGTTTGTGGCCAGATGCAAAGTGTGCCAATTAGCAAAAGGTCACAGTCAAAACACAGGACTGTATACACGGTTACCTGTTCCAGGTAGACCATGGGACTCAGTCAGCTTGGACTTCGTCTTAGGTCTACCTAAGACTTAGCGAGGGTACGACTCGGTAATGGTAGTAGTGGACAGATTCTAAAAAATGGCGCATTTTATTCCTTGTAGAAAGACCAGTGATGCCACTCACGTGGCCCACTTGTTTTTCAATGAGATTGTCAGGTTACATGGATTGCCTAAATCTATCCTTTCGGACAGGGATGTGAAGTTCACATGACACTTTTGGCGTACCTTATGGAAAAAAATGGACACACAGCTAAGCTACAATTCTGCATATCACCCGCAAACCAACGGGCAAACAAAGGTTGTAAATAGGAGTCTGGGAAACCTGTTACGAAGCTTGGTCGGAGAGAATTTGCGGATGTGGGATCGAGTGCTTGCACAGGCAAAGTTCGCTTATAACGACTCGACTAACCGTAGCACAGGTTTCAGTCCATTTTAGATCTTGTATGGCATGCATCCTCGCTGAGTGCATGAACTACGGGACCTTGGACTGCAGGAAAGAAGATTTCGCTAACGCAATGAGAGATTTGCATGAATAGGTAAAAATTAAATTACAGGACAACAGCTTAAAGTACAAACAACAAGTAGATTTGAAGAGAAGGGAAGTACAGTTTGACGTCGGGGACGAAGTCCTCACGCATTTACGCAAAGAACGCTTCCCTAAAGGTACGTACAATAAACTGAAGTATAAAAAGATAAGACCTTGCAAAGTCCTTTGGAAATTTTCGGTGAATGCCTACGAGATACAGTTGCCACCCGGAATAGGCATTTCACCTATCTTTAACGTGGCAGACCTGTTCTCTTATACGACTGACCTAGAGGAGAAGGAAGAAGATGGAACCACACGACCTACATGGAATACCCAGGATGAAGGAGAAGCTTGGAAGAGACAGATGCCTTACGTTCAACCTCCCGAGATCAAAAGCATTCTCGACACTCAGGTGGTTAAACGAACTCGGCGGAAGGAGTATGTACAGTACTTGGTCAAGTGGAAGAACTGTACTATTGAGGACAGTTCGTGGCTTGATGCCAGGCAAATTGAACAGACAGGTTCTTCAGTCGAGAAGCTCATGGACCGGAGCCATGATTTATTTTTGCCCCGGGAGCCTAATGTAGGAGCATCCAACTCACCATGATCGGGTGAAGTCTTTGCCAGGTTGGAAGGTTGTTTGAGTATCTGGATTGTTTTTTTTTTTTAATTAGTTTATAAGGTCATGAGATAGGATTTTATTTTATCTTACTTTTAGTTGCTATGTGGTCAAAGTTAAATGTGGGTTAGGGTTGTTATGGTTCAATAGTAATAAACAATAGTTTAGGAATTGATCTGTCAACTTAGAAAAGAAAATACAAAATGATCTAAATGAAATTCTTGTAACGACAACCGAACTGTAGTTACACAACCATATCATTTCTGTTTAACTGACAAACAATTGCAGTTTCAATTAACTGTAACCAAAATGTATAAAAGCAGCAATGTAAGATAAGAGAAAGGTTCAACAATTTCATAACAGAGAAATAAAGAAACAGAGACAGATCTTATTTCCAAAACTGTCCATCTGTATTCATTGTCTATTTACTGTAATATTGTACTTTTCATTTATCAAATTGTAGGGAACAATGCTAACAAACAGTGAACGACCACTGTAAGGTTGTGTTTTCTTTGTGTTCTCGTCAAACAAACAAACCACAACAAACTCATAAAATGTCCAAATACAGAGCGAAGGACCAACGAGTTGAACCACAGTCCGAATAGTCAAATACAACAAAACGACCGAGAGCAAATAGAACCGAAAACAGAGTGCCTGAGAAGCAAACCACAACAAAGGTATTTTCGAACGATTCCTCATAATTTTCATAAGTCAAACAGATATAAAAAAACCATGTTCTCCTTGCTATTGACTGAGACATAGATGTATTACATTCATTGATAAATAAAAACAAGTTTCGCATCCAGAGTGGACAAACCCTAGCCTAGGGTTTGGCAACAAAAATCCACATCATTCAACCGAATAGTTAACCAGAACAAGAATTACAACCAGACTGAAGCACCACCTTCGGAAGGGACATGGAGTACATATGAAAAGAAAAAATGACAAGATGCAAAACCCTACAGAAAACCCAAGACCCTAACAGTGCATTGGCGAATTGAAGAGCCAGAGCCTACCGGCAGAGGTTTGCCACCTTTGGAAGACCAAATCCCAGAGGAACCCGTGTACCCAAGTCGAGCCATTGACCTGCAAAGACAAACAGAGCACAATCAATACATTGATATAGGGATGAACTGAAGTCGAAGCACAAATAGAAACAGGAGGGTTCTATACATTACCTGAGTAAGCCAGACCAAGGGTTCGAGGAGCAGAGCCGTTGCCAAATCGACAGAGCTGAGACAGAAGGAGCATTTCTGGTCAGTGTCAACACCATGAGGAGGTCGAAGTGAATTAGGGAAGGGATCAATTACCTGTTCAGAGCCGCGGAAGTCTACTAACTTGTTATCTGAATCCAAAGACGTCAGAGGTTAAACCATTTCACACACAGAACAGAGACCATAGGTAACAATAACCATAACAGAGACAACAATACAATAGCAGAGGCAATAAAACAATAGCAAGGAGCGATTATCGGACGAGAGACTAGATTCCAAACCCAAACTATAACAGAACGACCAGACGAGACCAAGGAGCTTACCGTGTGAACAGAGTTCGAGCGAGCTCACTTCCAGAGCAAGAACAATTTCGAGCCACTGGAGAAAACCACCGGCAAACACATAACCAGGTTTGGGAGGCCGGTATTCCCCCATAGTCATACTCGGAGAAGAACCAAACATTTCCATTTTCGCCAGAACCAGAACCATACAGTATACCCAACAAACTCTCGCAGAAATCTCACAGCAGAGTAGAACAATCGTGAATGACTGGGAAGCCAAAGCGTTTTGGCCAAAGAACAAACGGAGGAACCAGGCCCGAGGTTCATAGGTGGAAATTGAATGCAACATTAACTATTCCCAGTTGCCAAACAAATACCTATTGACCACATTGCATGCAACCGTCGAGCACAATCACCCAAATCTAACACGTCATAAAGTCCAACAACAAGTGTAAAGGCTCATACACGCGGAAGTGTGGGCCAGTTTGGGCTGGGTTACATCAAGGTGGAAAAAAATAACTGTAGATGAAATTATATTTTTTATTTGTTTTATCATCCATTACTTTATCTCTATGTAAAGTTGATGTAAAATTAAGATGAAAATTAAAGTCAACTTTGAAAGATTTTATTATTATTATTATTTTTTAATTTGTTAATATAAATATTATTTTAGTATTTTTTAACTAGAATATCTCTCGATGCAACAATAATAAATAACCTATAAAACTTCTTAAAATATGTGTTCACTATTATATCTTTCTATCTCAAATGTTATAACTTATTAGATAAATTTACAAAGTAATGTATTGAAAAAATTCTATCTTGCAACCATCCTAAACCATCCTATTTAAACTTTTGTTTTTTATCCTTTCTTTTTCTTTGATTATATTATATCTTTCTATATCAAATGTTATAACTTGTTGGATAGATTTACAAACCACTGTATTGAAAAAATTCTACCTTGCAACCATCCTAAACCATCCTATTTAAACTTTTGGTTTTTATCCTTTCTTTTTCTTTGCATGTGTAATCGTAGATTGTTCCATCATATGGACGCATATATTTTCATCTTTGTAGGGAAACTTTACTCTCTTAAGATTGTCAATTTAAACTCAAACATGAAGAACTTTGTGTTCATAATATAGTTATTGAGTTTTTCTAGATATATATTTCTTAAATAGATAAGAGTTTCTATCTTTAATTTACTTCAGAAACTAATTATTTTTTATAAGTTTTTTTTTTTTTTTGTTTTTTCCAAGGTTTAAAAGAACATTTTAGATTTATATTAAAACTTTTATTAGTTTTTTGTTGTTGTTGTTTTTTTCTAGTTCTAATAGAGTATCTTAGATCCATCTTAAATCTAAATCTACTAAAGTAGGAGAAGGATCAAATATAGGAGTTAAAATAAACCTAATTTGTTACTCTTGCATTCCATAATGGATTTATACCACAGATCAAGTCTATTACTTTAGATTCCATAATAGATTTTTTCAAACATTTAAATAAGCTCATCATAACAAATAACAAATATCGTGAGCCTGTAAACCACTATCTATAAACCCATTAAATAATTACCTAAAACTTATATATAATTAATATTTTTTAATTTGTTAAATAACATTACATTACATAAATATTTACAACATCACTAAATACCTAATCACAAACATCAATATCATTATTTACTTTTCTTTAAATAACAAATAACAAATTCGTGAGCCTGGTAAACCACTATCTATAAACCCATCAAATAATTACCTAAAACTTATAATATAATTAAATATTTTTTAATTTTGTTAAATAACATTACATTACATAAATATTTTACAACATCACTAAATACCTAAATCACAAACATCAAATATCATTACTTTACTTTTCTTTAAATTGTCGTGTTATCCAACCTAGCTTACATGGTCTTCGACATATTAGGTAACTTTTATAGTTTAGAGCTAGACTATAATGTCCTTTGTGGTATTGCTCTTGAGTGTATCACATTATTGTTTAGTTGTCTAATTCATTGATTAGAGTGTTACCAACCAAAAATTTTACTGAGATTCTATTTGTTAAAATTGTTTTGTTTTCACACTCACATGTAGGTATCACAACCAACAGCTTTGATATGCTTTTATATGTAAAGCTCAACGCTTCAAAATATTAGAGGGGTCAGAGCTAATTTCTTCTTAAAAACATCAAAATAAAAAATAGAGACACCCGTTGGACTAAGTCTGCCTTATTTGTTCTAAGTTCTTCTTCGGCTGGGTTGCAAAAAATAGATGAGTTAATATATAGAAAAGAATTAATTATTTTAACACAAATGAGTTTGAAATCAAGCACTATGAAAATTATTGTCTAATAATTACATTTCTACACGTTATTATTAAAATATATGTTATTGAAGATAAACAATCATGGATGCTTTGAAACATATAGTAAATGGTTTATTACATTGATAAATTACTTAATTATTTATTATTATAATATGGTTTAATATTAGATGGTTTTAATTATAAATATGTAATATGTAATATATTGAACATAAAGCAATTTTAATAGTTAAAAAACACTTTCTACTATTTTCATACATTCATTAATTAATTTAACCTTTTTTTTTCATAAATTCATTTTAATTATAACTTAAAATAATTATATGTAATTATAAGAAAGATTGAAAAAAATAAAATATATCATTAGTAAAAATTAAAATAATATTATTTTAAATAAATTTAAAACTAATATTATTTGAAGTAAGTTTGTAAAAAAAAATTATGAATTTCTAAAATTGGAAATATATTTTATTAATTTTATTTTTATATTTAAATAATTAAATAATATATTTCGAGATTCGATCTTTTGACTCAATTATCTCCGCAGAGCTCTGAAACAAGCCATACTAAAAAAACCTTATTCGCACTATAAAACATAAAGAATTTATACTATATATTAACGAAACCCTTACTTCACTGCCAATTTTGTTTTTGTCGGAGGGTTTAGATTTTTAAAATCATATAAAGACTTCGCTTAACGGGAACCAAAATTCAAACCTCGTGTGCAATAATTAACGATATTTAAATCTATCTTTTGGTTTTTTATATATTTAAATTATAAATATATATTATATAAATGATATAAATTAATTTATTATCTTTTGGTTTTTTATACATTTAAATGTCAAAATATAAAATTCATTTTAATTTCATTAAATTTATATTAATTACTATTAATATATTATTTATACTGTAGATATTTAATTTTAGTTCACTGAATTTATATATATATATATATATATAATTTTAATTATATTACTTTTTAAATTAAGTTATTATTTTATGACTTTTAAGTATTTTAATATAAAACATTTTTTACTTACAATGTATGTTCTAAAATTTAAAAAGGAAATCATATTTTTATATGGAAAATGAACATTTGATTTTATGTTATAAGGTGTTTCACTTTGTAAAGTTTATGTTCCAATGGGATATTGTAAATGCTCTAGATTTTTAAGATGTTGATATTTTTTTAGTTGTTCACTTTTTTTGTTCCACATGTTATTTGGTAGTCATTAATGTTACCTCATCCTCAATTATTAAGTTCCCTACAACTTATTGATATCAATTGTGGCTATTTAAAAGGCTCCTCATTCTATCACAACCTCACTCTTCTTGTAGTGACCAAATCCTCCTCTGCTTCATAGCCATCCCAATGATGTCATCTTCAAGCAAGCATATGAGAGGCTTAATCATAGCGTTGACCTCAAATTCAAATGCAAAAGCAATAGATGTTTCTTCTATTATGGGGAATGAAGTGGTGGAGTGGCAATGTTGAACCAAATGTTTGAATTGCATTCATTCATGTAGTGCAACTATTAAGGCCACACATGCCTAGGTAAGTCCTCCATTTTGGCTTTGATATGGGCGACCATAATGGGTTTGCTAATTCAACTACTTCTGATGACTGTGGACATGGTTGCAAAGCATCATTTTATGGAGCTTTAACGCTAGAGTACATATTGGTCTTAAGGATCACATTGCAATTAATAATAGTTATTTCTCTCATGAAGGTCAAGATTCAGAAGGTTATGAGCAACCCAATTGCAATTAAAGTGGGTGCTCATGTATTCATTCCCCTTTGGAGAGGCATAGTTATCACTACTCTCCATTGTTTTGGATCTAGTTCAATCAAGTGCTAAGATGGATATTTGGGTTGGTACCCTTGTCTTTATGTTTAAGTTTGCAAGAATATAGTGTATTGAGTATCTTTGTACTTTAGCTCTCTTCTAATAATACAACAATGCTCTTTACAATAAGTATTAGGGCACTTCACACTGCATTCTACTGTGGCACAACATTTATTTTCAAGATCATTTATTTTCAAGATCCATGGCATACAATTTCTTGATGCACTTTTCATCCCACAACCTCTTGCTTAAACTCTCATGCACATGATGAGGTGACTTTTGGATATACGCACTACTTCATCAATGGTAGGTCCTCCTCTTAATTTGACCAACCATCCCCATAAGAAGATGAGAAAATTACACTAGATGTCTTATTTTTCTTTCAAGGTGTTTTCCATTCAAAACCCTCCCACATCCAAAGTGGTTAATCTAAATAAAATAATCTTTTTTTATAGAATCTTCTTTCATATTTTTTAAAATTTTTTGCACACTAAGTTTGTAGGGTATGTTTTGCTATCATAATTTCTTCCTATTCTAATTATTATGGATTATGCTCATCTATGTATGGATATATATCAAACACCTTCTCTATGGATGGAAATATCTAAAGTCAATGAAAATATTATGGCCAAAAATTTATAAAACCCCTTACATTCAAACCCCAAACTAAATTTCAACTATCATGAAATTCAAATAAGTAGAGAGATTTGATATAATTATCCATATTCATTTTTGTTAAAGGGTTTATAAGAGATGAAGAGGTATGAAACAAGAAAAATGAAAGACCCTAAAATATATGCATGCTAAGGTAGAAAACAATGAGTATCATTCAAGGTTATTTATTTAATCTTTATATGAAATTGTTGTGCTTTGTGATGATATTTTTAAACCACTAATTGATTTCTGGTTAGAGGTCCTATTTAGATTGCTTATTACAATAATGAAAATTTCATTTACATGGATATTTGGAGAATCCCAATGCTATAATTAATGCTAAGCTTTTGATCTCACACACATTCAAATGCTATAAAAAAAAAGGTTGAGTGTTGTAGGATGTAGTATTATGCTCCCACAACATTTATCTACATTTTGCAAATCAAAGAGAATAAATTCCAAGTCATATTATATACAGGGCCATCTCCAAAACCATAAAGACATAAGTTCAATTCTTATATTTCTTGTTTTTACCAATAGTTATCCATCATTTCTCTTTTTTGTAATTTAATAAATAGATAAGTTTTCCTGAACTTCTATTTCAACCCTTCAAATTTTGCAAAATTAAAGTCACTTATTTTTTTTATTAAACAAAATATTTATAATAATAATAATATCTCATTTAAAGATTGCTAATCTAAACTCAAATTTGTATATACTCTACTTAACTATTTAAGTATTAAAACTACATATTCTACTCTTTTCCATTTTATAACGTCGTTAAAAAAATACCCTTAACCATTAAACTTAAAAAAATATATTTATTAAAATAATTAACACTAAAAATAATTTAAATAATTAAAAAAAAATCAATAACATATAAATAGAAAAGGTGTAACCGTTCCGGTGTGTCAAAATATTAAAAAAACACATCAACATGCAAAGTGTAAAAAATACGGTAAGTCAAAAAAATTCAAACAAACATAGGAAGCTCAAACCAGTCTTACTAATTTATCCGAAATATAATGAACTAAATGTAATAGTACAGCAGAAAATCCTCTTGCCTCTTTGAAAAAAATAAGGTGGTCTTTCATGGCAGTGTATACAGCAGTAATACTAATAAAATATTGAATGGTATAAATGGAATGTTTTAGTTTAATTAGAGTGTTTTTTTAATCTAAAAAATTATGGAAATTTTGGCTATATTTTGATAAAAATTTTATTTTATTTATGTATTTATTATTTTTTTAAAAATCCAAGTTATAGTTATTAATTTTTAATATTTTAAAGTGCTTTAGATAGTTTTTTAATGAACTGGGGAAATTTATTTCCAACTTTAAAAAATATGAATTCAATAACTGTTTACTAGTAAGGTTTTTAATTTTTTTACCCAAACCCACTCGTTTTAATCATCCACATAATTTTCATACAATATTCAATCCGTTATTTTTTAATTCCTATTCCTCTTATTACATAATTTTTTTTAAATAATTTGAGCTTATTTCACTTGTCAGTTTGAAGTATCCAGTTTTACTGGACAATGTATTGATTTAATAATCATATGTATAATGCATTGAGTATCTCGTTTAGAGTTTGATTTTCATTGTATTTAAATTAAATTATTTATCATAATTAAAATAAAAATATAATATATTTTTAATTATATTAAATTGTTCATTACATGTAATTTAGATGGACACAAGTTTACAATTTTTTTTTAATTATTAAGGATGAAATTATTTCTTACAATATATGCCAATGGTAATTGTTTATTGGCATTTACAAAAAGTTTACGTGCGTGATGGTACACTTTTAAGACATTTCCATGGGAAATAGGTCACTAGTTCAAATCTCCAATAAGTGTTTACCCAAAAAAAAAAAAAAAAAAAAAATTATTTACAAAAATTTAAATGTTATTAGGTTTACAAGAGTTTAGATGGAAAGTTGCATTTACAAGAGTACATAAAGAAAGTACACAATTAATATACACATTTTTTATTCTTCACAAAATAACTATCAATTTTTGTATTTTTTTCCTTCTCTTTGACCTCTTACCACTTCATTGAAAAGGGTCCACATAAACTATTTGTAAGTTAGGATGCATTATATTAAGATTTATAGAGGGAATTGATTATTTTATTGAATTATATGAATCAATTTCATTTTTCACAAAATAACTATCAATTTTTGTATTTTTTTCCTTCTCTTTAACCTCTTACTACTTCATTGAAAAGGGTCCACATAAACTATCTATAAGTCAGGATGCATTATATTAAGATTTATAGAGGGAATTGATTATTTTATTGAATTATATGAATCAATTTCATGATATTCCTCTGTTTCATCCAAAAAGGCTTTAAAAACATCTAATGCCTTCAAGGAAAAAATAATGGTATGCTTATTGTCAACATTACTTGTAAAGAGGGAATAGGTTCTTCCATCAACACTTGTGATTATTGATCTCCATGTCGATAATATTCATTTTCCATAAAACTATTTTTCTTGGGGGCCTTTTTCCTAAGAGGATGTAAACTAGCTTAAGGACATGCATATTTTCCTAAGAGGATGTAAACTAGGTTAAGGACATGCATATTGTAGATGGCCTCTAATATGAAATATATGGGGACAAAATGCAGTATTCTCATAATTTAAGACTTGAGTTTGCTGAAAATTTCTCCATTTTAGAAGTACTTTGTTTGAAAGACCTTCACTCATGTCTATCTCAATGCAAATGCGATTATATGTATAGAATATCATGAAAGCTCTCTAAAAACCCTGATAATATTCTCAAACACTAAAAAATGTTAGATCTATAATGGAAAATTATAAAGAAAAATCTAAACATTAAAAATTGTTAGATCTATAATGGAAAATTATAGAAAAAAACCTAAACATGCATTCTAGTAATTGTTGTTGAGTTAAAACTAGCATAGATCCATCTTACTTTTGAATATATCATGTACCAAGAGGGATCAAATCCTTCTAGGTGTAATCATTTCCTTAAGTTTTACACTTTGAAAAAGGTTTGCACCTCAAAGGATTTGATTACTATTGGTGATCCAAGTGGATGTCAATGAATCACACAATTAATAATTGTTTTCTATTGTTGGTGGTTTATAAGCCCATAGTTTTGGTAAACCATGGTATCCATCCATAGTATTTGAAGCTAGAAGAAAACAAAATAAAATTCTAATTGAATGATTAGATTTTACCATATACAACCATTCATTAGTTTTTACCTTAGTCATTTATGATATTAACCCATGGGTTTTTGTAACCCATGATATTTAACCATGGTATTTGAAATATAACGAAAGTTCCAGGCTAGGTAAAAATGTACTCGTAAATAATATAAATACATGTCTTCACCATTATAAAAGCCATGAAGCTTCTCATGATGTAATCTTATAACATCTTTACCATTTGATAAAAATAATTAATCTTTTTATATTATTATTTTCTCTGCATTATTTTTTTTATACACTTGTGACATCTATTGTCAATATTTAGTCTTAGTCCTTAGACAACACAGATCTATGATATCAGAGCAATCTTCTCCTTGTCATTTCCCAACGCATCTCCCTAACTAGGTCATGGTATAGAGAGTTGAATCTCAAGCTAGTTTCACTGGAGGAAAACCACTCTCTCTAGCCCAAGCAACCTCCTGTGGAAGATGAAAAGAGAAATGATGGAGTAGGAGATCCTATGAAGCACTCACCTAAAAGGAATAAAATGATGGATAATTTTTCCTAGATCCTTTAACAATTGCCAATAATCGTTAACGCACCTTCAACAAATAACAATTTGGAGGTATGACACCCTTCAAGGTACAAGTTAACCTTGACATCTCGTTATTTGAAGGCCAAATAGATGCAGACGCGTTAGATGAATGGTTAAATTTGTTAGAGGTCTATTACTTTGTCCAATTTTTTTCGACAATGAGAAGATCACCTTTGCACTCTTACAAGCCCTTCCCCATGTTAAATATTTGTGGGAAGGCTACTAGGAGAGACACATTGGAGATGAGACTTCAATGCTCAAGGCAATATTGATTTCCTCAAGGAGGAATTCTACCCTGTATGAAACTATGATGGTCAATACATGAGATGGATAGCTTTACGACAAGAGAGAGAAAAAATAGTGCTAGAGTACAACAATATTTTCCATACCTTGCGCTTAAAGCTGGGTATCAAAGACTCTTAGTGGCACTTGATTTTGAAGTATCATAGTGGTATACATAGTCAAATCCAAACATAGATGGATTTCCTAGACATATCCTCACTAGAATTTGTTATCAATATGCTATCAAACTAGAGTATCTGAAATTGAAGCAAAGGAATAAGGAGGAGTTTATGTCTACTAATCCATTATAATGAAAGATTGGAAAAGGAGGCCCTAATTCACAAAACAAAGGACAAAGCAAGGAGATCCAACCTCAATATAATAATAGTGTAAGTTGCAGGAAAAGAAAGATCATGGGAAGTCAAATAAGGACATTAAATAATGGTGTGAGGTCCACAAAATCCCATAGCACAAAATTGATGAATGCCGCTTGAAACAATCTTTGTTGGTTGAGCTGAAAGAGGAAAAAAAAAATCCGACTAAGATTTTTATTTAGAACAAGATAAAGGAAAAGTTATAATCAATGCATAACCCAATGCTACCATTGCAATTTTGAAGATCCAACCAAAGGAGTCAAAGAAGCCTAAGAAGGGGAAGCGCCTCTTCTATTCACAGACGTGGGTGAAGGGGATTGTACTACATTTCATTGTTAGCAATGGGAGCCAAACAAACTTGATTTTAGCTAAGGTCATTAAGAGATTGAAGTTGTCGAAATTACTACACCCCCAACCCTACACCATTGGTTAGTTGAGCCATGGACAAGACATCCATGTTATCTAAAAATATTGGCTATCCTATGACATCAAGCCCTTCAAAGATGAAAAACTGTGTAATGTACTTCACTCGAAGTTTGTGATGTTCTTCTAGGACAGCCTTATATATCAAAACATTATGTTTTTTATGAGTCTTGACCTTGTAGAGTCATTATTACTTTGGGAGATTAACTCTCCAAGATACTATAGGTAGTTTTGACTATGAGAAAGTCATTAATATTGACAAAACAATGCCAAAAAGTAGTACCTCATACTTTTGAGTTTGTCATTTTCATGGTTTTCCAAAAGGATAATAAAAGTTCACTAAAACCACCACATCTTGTGCACAAGATAACTATACATAACATAAACATGTTGACAAGCTTGTAGAAGGGTTCAGATACATATTCACCTCACCTACACTTCCAAGTAAAAAAATCACATACATGGGAGGAAGGCCTTCCATGTGGTCAGTGTGGCGACAATAGAGCTCTTCACAAATTTATTGACCATTGCTCTTTTCAAATATGTTCAGGGTTCTAGCCAACAACCCCCATGGATGTCACTCTTCTGACTACATCTTCACCAACAAAGTCCTCCTGTGCTCAGGATGAAGTAGATTGAGTAGCCAAAATTGTTGAACATATCCAACAATTCCAACAACATGCTCATGATGTCCTATAAAAAGCCAATGCCAATTACAAATAACAGACATGACCAACATTGGGTTCACACAAGTTTCAGGCTACAGTGATTTAATCGTGGACACCAAGACAAAGAATATGCACTAGTAGAGCATACAACTCTACCATGTTGTCAAAGCAGGGCAACTTCTTCACTAAAGCAAGTGGCTCACCAATAGCCAAATTCAGCAGAATTTTCCCCATCTAATGAGGGAACTTGATGCAATGGAGACCAATATTGCTTCCTAAAGGGGAGGATTCTTCACTAAGGCAAGTGGCTCACCAAGAGCCAAATTCAACAGAATTTTCCCCATCTAATGAGGGAACTTGATGCAATGGAGATCAATATTGCTTCCTAAAGGGGAGGATTGATCCAGGTGGATGTCAGTGAATCGCCATGATTAATAATTATTTTATGTTATTGGTGGTTTACAAGCCCATGGTTTTGGTAAACCATGGGATCCACCCATTATATTTGAAAAGTAGAAGAAAACAAAATAAAAATTTAATTTTGCAATTAGATTTTACCATATACAAACATTCATTATTTTTTACAATAAAAAATGATCGCATTCACCCATAGTTTTTTTTGTAAATCATGATATTTGAAATATAATGAAAGTGATGACTCTAAGTAAAAAGGCACTAGTAAATAATATAAATACATGCCTTCAACATTTTCAAACCCATGGAGTTTTACATTATGCTTGGCAATATTCTTGGAAGGAACAAAGTTGAGGCTACATGCATTTTCGCACCAGGAGTTGCAGTTCACTGCAAGTGGGCGATATATGCATTAACTGGGCCATCCACATGTATTTTCGCACTAGGAGTTGCAAGTGCACTGATTTTGTTTAGAATTTATAACTTGACACCATTGTTAGTGTACAAGCACAGATTACCAAACTTGCAACTATAAGATGTTTAAAATTACAGCGAATAATAAAAAATTATAAAATTTTACAGGTAAGCTTAAGTCGATTGTTGACCGATGGTAATGGGCGCCGTCAATTATCCATCGAATTCCCGAATCTGCAATCAATTTAAAGATGCCCAAATTTTATTCTGAAAAATTAAAAATTATTTATTTAACATTATTGACCCACTCATAGCTGGTCAGCACAATATCTAACGCGTAATCCGGTCGAGGGCGACACGGATAATAGTTATAGGTATACTTCAATTTTTTAGTAGGAAAAAAATTCTCCACCCTCCTCATTCACATAGAACACAGTGGGTCTTCGACACTTTCACCTCATCGAGATTCGATCTTTTGACTCAATTATCTCCGCAGAGCTCTCACACAAGCCATGCTAAAACATAAAGTCCTCTTCGCACTGTAAAACATAAAGAATTTATACTATATATTTATGAAACCCTTACTTCACTGCTAATTTTGTTTTTGTTGGAGGGTTTAGATTTTTAAAATCATATAAAGACCTCGCTTAACGGGAACCAAAATTCAAACCTCGTGTGCAATCATTAACGATATTTAAATCTATTCTTTTGGGGTTTTATATATTTAAATTATAAAAATATTATTTTGGTTTTTTATATATTTAATTATATAAATATAAAATTTATTATCTTTTGGTTTTTTTATACATTTAAATGTCAAAATATAAAATTCATTTAAATCTTCCTATGCTTCACATCAATCCCAATGATGTCATCTTCAAGCAAGCATATGAGAGGCTTAATCATAGTGTTGACCTCAAATTCAAATGCAAAAGCAATAGATGTTTCTTCTATTATGGGGAATGAAGTGGTGGAGTGGCAATGTTGAATCAAATGTTTGAATTGCATTCATTCATGTAGTGCAACTATTAAGGCCACACACGCCTAGGCAAGTCCTCCATTTTGGCTTTGATATGGGTGAACATAATGTGTTTGCTAATTCAACTACTTGTGATCACTGTGGACATCGTTGCAAAGCATCATTTTATGGAGCCTTGTTGCAAAGCATCATTTTATGGAGCTTTAAGGCTGGAGTACATATTGATCTTAAGGATCACATTGCAGTTAATAATAGTTATTTCTCTCATGAAGGTCAAGATTCAGAAGTTTATGAGCAACCCAATTGCAATTAAGGTGCGAATTGCAATTAAGGTGCGTGCTCATGGATTCATTCCCCTTTGGAGAGGCATAGTTATCACTTCTCTCCATTGTTTTGGATCTGGTTCAATCAAGTGTTATGATGGATATTTGGGTTGGTACCCTTGTATGTACCTTTAATTTTGCAAGAATATAGTGTACTGAGTATCTTTGTACTTTACCTCTCTTCTAACAATACAACAATGCTCTTTACAATGAGGATTAGCGCACTTCACACTACATTCTATGGTAGCGTAACATTTATTTCAAGATCCATGGCATACAATTTCTTGGTGCACTTTTCATCCCACAACCTCTTGCTTAAACTCTCATGCACATGATGAGGCGACTTTTGGATAACCCCACGATTTCATCAATGGTAGGTCCTCCTCTTAATTTGACCTCCAAAATAGGAATGAAGAAATCTGAAATTCTCGTCGTAGAACACCAAAGAAATTTGATATCCTCGATGTTTATGGAGATTTATTGCTACCGCCGGCACTCGTAATTGCTTATGAATAGATTTGTGGGCAACACACAGCCGCTTATGAATAGATTTGTGGGCAACACACAGTCGATCCGTTTATAATTGGTGCGGAAGTCCACAATTTCCTCCGAAACTGTCGATCCCTGCCAACTCAGCATTTGTTCACTCAATTTCTTTATTTATCGCTGTACGTGCACTTGTCCACGTGTCAGGTTCAACAGTCAACAAAAGTATATTCATTCCCTCTTACAAATTAAATTTTAAAACGATAAATTAAGTTCAGTCTCAACTAGTTTAACTGCCGGTGATTTCCTTAATCTCCCTTTTTGGAATTATAAATTATCTTCTTGTTGAAACCATGGTTTAGTGAGATATATTGGTTTTAGTTCAGGTTAATTTATTGTTCTGTGACTTTCATTAACATCCAAAGTGGTTAATCTAAGTAAAATAATCTTATTTTATAGAATCTTCTTTCATATTTTTTAAAATTTGTTGCCACGCTTCAAGTTTGTAGGGTATGTTTTTCTATCATAATTTCTTCCTATTCTAATTATTATGGATTATGCTCATTTATGTATGGATATATATCAAACACTTCTATGGATGGAAATATCTAAAGTCAATGAAAATATTGTGGCCAAGAATTTATAAAACCCCTTACATTCAAACCCCAAACTAAATTTCAACTATCATGAAATTCAAACATGTGGAAGGATTTGATATTATTATCCATATTCATTTTTGTTGAAGGGTTTATAAGATATGAAGAAGAGGCATGAAACAAAAAAAAATTGAAAAACCCTAAAATATGTGCATGCTAAAGTGAAAACAATAAGTGTCATTCAAGGTTATTTATTTAATCTTTATATGAAATTGTTGTGCTTTGTGATCATATTTTTAAATCACTAATTGATTTGTGACTAGAGGTAGGTCCTATATAGATTGCTTATTAAGATAATGAAAATTTCAGTTACATGGATATTTGGAGAATCCCAACCCTATAATTAATGCTAAGCTTTTGATATCGCACACATTGAAATGCTATAAAAAAGGGTTGAGTGTTGTAGGATGTATTATTATGCTCCCACAACATTTATCTTCATTTTGCAAATCAAATGGAATAAATTCCAAGGCAAGTCATATTCGAGGCCATCTCCAAAACCATAAAGAAGACATAAGTTCAATTCTTATATTTCTTATTTTTACCAATAGTTATCCATCATTTCTCTTTTTTGTAATTTAATAAATAAATATTTTTTCCTGAACTCCTATTTCTACAATTCAAATTTAGCAAAATTAAAAAGTATTAGACAAAGTAATTTATAATAATAGTAATAATTTATTTTTAAAATGGCTAACCTAAACTCCAAATTTGTATATACCTCTACTTAACTATTTAAGTGTTAAAAATGAATATACTCTGCTCTTTTACACTTATAACCTCTTAAAAAAATTACTCTTAACTATTAAACTTATAAAACTTCTTATTCATTACTCTTAACTATTCAAAATTGTGCAACCTTCAAAATTTCGTACAGAGATTATATCCTCAATGGCGATGTTCACTGGTTTATTTTTTATTTCTATTTTTCTTTATAAAACATAGTTATTACAATAAATTTTTTATTTAAATAAATTTGAGCTTATTTTACTTTTTCAATCTTAAAACTTGCCTTAAATACAATTTAAAATAAAATAAAATTACTGTATAAAAGTAATATACTCTTCTTTTTCCACTAGGTAGAAATACATATTCCATAGGTCACAACTGCAGTCCTGAAAATTGGGAAGCTAAGAACAGAAATTGAGCCATTACATCGAAATAACCAAAGGTTTTTGGGTAAACTAACCCAAAAGCTGCCTTGTTCACAGCAAGGCGCAGAGGAAAATCTAACCTGACATGATTTTGATGACCAATAAGCTGTGCTAAATGATAGTGTTGATCTGCCATGATCAGACTGTATCGTTCTGATGCGAAAGGCATGTATTGCGACAAATGATACTTACAACAGATGCACATGCATTGAATTACTTTAAATGGATTTATGAGGGTCATGGCGGTGGACCATCTGCTCGAAAAATTTCGTGATCTGCACATGCTTTGCTGTCCACATTTCCATCATTCTGGCCTCTTTAATCTCTGCATCTCTGTGTATTCGAGAAAGCTGCTCTCTGTAATCACTCTCTAATCTATCCAAATACGAATTTTCTTCTTCTCTGAGAGCCCGCACTTTAGACTCTATTTCCTCCATTTTTTCTCTGCGCTTGCGAGCTTTCTCGGCTTCAAGCTGCTGTTCAAGTCGTTTCAGTCTCCAACTAGTTTCCTTCTTGTGCACTGACCACGACTGTTGTCTCTCCTCCAATTCTCTGCAGTGCTGGAAGAACAAAGATATTTCCTGCATGATCACACCCTGACCTCCTGCAGCCTGATGGCTGGAAGCCGAATTGCTTGGATCCATAGAGGGCATTTGCACATGCGAGATTCCTCTATTTTTATCTTTAGCAGCTTCGGAATCTCCACTTACATTATTCTCGCTAGATTGTTTTGCAGTATCTTGCTTCCATGATGAACAGGCAGAAGCTGTGTTCGCGGACATCACTGGAGTGCTTGAAGAAGGTGAAAGAGAAAGAGTTACAGAAGGAGAAGAGGAGGATGAGGGGCTGGACTTTGATAAGGGGGAAGAATGAAGAAAGGGTTCAGCCCCCGAGCCATGAGCTGAATTTGGCCTGTTCGACATCCATGGAGGAAGACACGGTGTAGGAGCTCCAAACGAGCAAGTGGTAGGTGTAGATGCAGATGGGATGGCGAAATGAATGAAATCTGGAGTTGAACTTGTTGGCATACTGAAACTAATGGGAGGAGGAAGCCCAGAAGGCATTGCAGCAATAGTTGGTAAATTACAGCCGCTAGAAGTAGCCAATTGCTTTTGCTTTTGCATGTATTTCTCTGCAAATGTCTCGAGAATATGATCATATTTACCTTCCTCAATTTTGGTAGCAGAATCTGCGATAGTCCTTTCGTTCCTGTCCTTTATCTTATCTTGCTTCTCTCTATAGACCTCCCACCATTTGCTCAGCCTCTTGGCAGTTGTTCCAGGCACTTGGGCTGCGATTTTCTTCCACCTGTTACCGTATTTTGCCTGAAGACTTATAACGAGACGCTGCTCGTCTTCTGATAAGGAGCCCTTCTTGATCCCGGGCTTCAAGTAGTTCTTCCACCTCTCTGCACAGGATTTGGGATCTCTGTCCAGGGCTCTATTCATTCTTTCCGATATAAGGTTCCATTCTCGTGGCCCGTATCGCTTAACATAGGAAAGTAACAGAGAATCTTCTTCAGACCGCCACCTTTGCCGCTCCTTCATCTGTCCATTTCAGGGGGCTCCTCATCCTAATCAACTAAAATTAGGATCATAACATCAAACCAAAACTAAGCATATCCATTACTTGAAGATCTAAACAAAGATTTTCAACAAAGCACACTAGTCCACATATATCTCAGAGCTATGGAAGATAAAACGTAAAAGAAATTCGCGATATTTTAGCAAAATTAATCCTAAACCGAAAATAACAGAGAAATATCTTGCAGAAGATGAGCAAGTAAAAGAAAGCTGAAAAATAGGCCGAGGCCGACAGATACTAATCCTAGAGACCAGATGCAGTATATGCAAATTTGTTTGCAGGCTATGCGCGGGTTAAAGAACGAGAGTAAAACGGCAAACTTAGTCTAAGAATCGCACTTAAACATTAAAAAACCCTAAAAGCCTTGAAAACCTAGAAGTTAAAACCATTTAAACGCAGTTTCTGACATAATCGATAGCCATTAATGGGTAAGACGCAGATATATAGGCTGCCATATTAAAAAGCAGAAGAGCGCATTTACACAGCAAGTGCTTACCGATTGACCGCCTGTCAAACTCAAATCATGGTGCCGTGAGCATTATAAGCATATAATCCGTCTGAAAGCATATAATCCATATAAGCCGTCTGAAATTTCCAACGAGTGAACAGAACAATGATAATTTATTCCTAATCAGTGTTTGCTAAAAACTAGGGAAGAAGAACAGCAAGAACAACTCGCAGACCAAAGAAACGATTAACTCTGAGGCCAAGAGTGCAAGAAGATGGGAATGAAATATATGACTGAAGAAGATTTAACTAATGGCAGACCGGCAAAGAAGGGCACGCGATTGAGAGGATATAAAAGAAGGGGAAAAAGCATTCAAAGTACAGTGCATGCTTGCGAGATGCGATGCGCGGCAAGGGATAATGAATCGGTATTTCCGTCCATAGCCGACGCAGCGGGCAGAGGGCAGGGACGGACAGGTAGGAGGAAGATTTGATTTTTCCGTGATAATCGGGGCGGGGTCCATCGAAATTTGAATTTTCTTAGCCTCCGGGCCTTTCCATTGCCTTCTCCGTCGCCGCGGCCGTCGAAGCAGGCTCTGGCATTATACCTTTATGAATGCGACCTCTTAGGAATAACGATACGATAAATATGACGGAAATTTTAGGATTTATCAGAGCTTTATAGGGATTTAAGTTTTATTTCATGAATTTATTTAAAAGATTCTGTTAAATGTTGACCAGAGATTCATTCACTTATTTTCTTGAAAGGAGATTCATTCATTTTCTTGAATTTTATCATAACTGTAATTTATTGACTTACTGAATCACTGCACTTTGAATCAAATCCAAATCATCAATAAAATCTACTAAAGCTTCAAATTTAAAGAAAAAACTGACTTCTACTAACGTCAAAAATAAAATTCTCCACAACTGCGTATATCGGCATCTGACAATCACGAGTCACGGGCCTTTCGGTCCCCTTCCACTTCCTCTGTTACTAAATGTAGCGGTGGGCGGGAGAGTGGTAAAGTCGTCCTTCATTTGGAATCACGAGGCGGCCTGCCGCATGCGCAGAAGGCATGCCCGTGGCCCGGCGTCGGATGAGCGGGATGATCGATGTTCTACAGAAAAAGTCTGGCAATGGTAGACCCCATGGTTAGTGGAAAGGAGTGTCCGCGCCCGGGGCCGGATGCTCCGGAAGCGACTGAAGAGCGAAATGTGTGTGATTTCCGAGGATTTCGCCGGGACGGACTCCCTCGCATCTTGCTCGACTCCCACGATAATCTGTTAGGCCGGTCACTTCCTCCTACGCCGCAGAGGATTTTGGTAATGCCCCACGACTTGGGTGAATTTTGATTTCTGGAACACCAACGACATTGGAGTGGACTCTAAGCTATTTCACATGATTGGCCTTAAAAAAGTGGAAAACTGATATCTGAATTTTTCATAAGTTGTACAGCAATATATGAAAAAATAATGACGTTAGTTGCAAGAGTACAAGTATCTCTTCCACATGCATGGTTGTTTTTCATGACAGATTATAAAATATAAAAATAAGTTTTGTATTCTATTTTGTTTTTATTTTTATCTTTTAAAGGGACAAAATTTATTATAACTTTTCCTTATTTCAGAGAAAAAAACAGGACAAAGGGGACCACTTACATGGACGATGAATTCCCTTGATATAACCATTTGATGACTTATTCATTTAGATTAATTTTAATTATGTATTTGCTACTTATTTTGTAATCGATGGGATTTTATATTATTAATTAGGATTAATTTGAAGTATTTATTTTTTCTTAATTTTAATAAAATAAATAAATTCATACCTATTTTATTATAATTTTAAAATTAAATTATTATTATCAACATAAAATAAAATAAAATATTTATAAATATAATTTTTAATTATAATAAAATTGTTTATTATATATAAAATTTAGATGGAGAAAATTTATATTTTTTTAAATTATTAAGGAAGAAATTATTTTCTTAAAATATATATAAATGTTATTGTTATTGACACTTGCAACAAAAGTTTAGCCATCAAGGCTTTGGATTGACGATGAATGATTGCAAATAGATCACTGGTTCAAATTCCCATAGGAGTTTACCCCACATAAATAATATTTACAAAAATTTAAATACTATTATGTTTACAAGAGTTTAGATGGAAAGTTGCATTTACAAGAGTACATAAAGAAAATACACAATTAATATACACATAATTTTTATTCTTCGCAAATAACTATCATTTTTTGTATTTTTTTTCCTTCTCTTTAACCTCTTACCACTTCATTGAGAAGGGTCCACATAAACTATGTGTAAGTTAGAATGCATTATATTAAGATTCGTAGAGGGAATTGATTATTTTATTGAATTATATGAATCAATTTCATGATATTCTTTCCTTCTCTTTAACCTCTTACCACTTCATTGAGAAGAGTCCACATAAACTATCTGTAAGTTATTTGTAAAGAGAATTGATTATTTTATTGAATTATATGAATCAATTTCATGATGTTCCCCTGTTTCATCCAAAAAGGCTTCAAAAATATCTAATGCCCTTCAAGGAAGAAATAATGGTATGCATATTGTCAACATTAGTTGTAGAGAAGGAATATGTTCTTCCATCAACACTTGTGATTATTGATCTCCATGTGGATCATATTCATTTTCCATAAAACTCTTTTTTTGGGCCTTTTTTCCTAAGAGGATGTAAACTAGCTAGCTTAAGGACATGCATATCGTAGATGGCCTCTAATATGAAATATATGGGGTCAAAATGCAGTATTCTCATAATTTAAGACTCGAGTTTGCTAAAAAATTTCTCCATTTTAGAAGTACTTTGTTTGAAAGACCTTCGCTCATGTCTATCTCAATGCAAATGTGATTATATGTATAGAATCTTACCATAGCTCTCTCAAAAACTTTATGGTGTAAATCCTCAGAAAGTTCTCAATATTCTCAAACACTAAAATATGTTAGATTTATAATGAAAAATTCTAAAGAAAAATCTAAACATGCATTCTAGTAATTGTTGTTGAGTTAAAACTAGCATAGATCCATCTTAATTTTGGATATATCATGTATAAGGATCAAATCCTTCCAGGTGTAATCATTTGTATAAGTTGTACACTTTGAAAAAGGTTTGCACCTCAAAGAATTTGATTCCTATTGGTGATCCAAGCGGATCTCGATGAATCACCAAAATTACTAATTGTTTTCTATTATTGGTGGTTTATAAGCCCATGGTTTTGGTAAACCATGGTATCCATAGTATTTGAAAGCTAGAAGAAAACAAAATAAAATTCTAAGACTAGGTAAAATTTTTTTTACCTTAGTCATTTATGATATTAACCCATGTGTTTTTGTAACCCGTGATATTTAACCATGGTATTTGAAATATAATGAAAGTGTCACGCTAGGTAAAAATGTACTCATAAATAATATAAATACATGTAGTCTTATGACATCTTTACCATTTGATAAAAATAATTAATTTTTTCATATTAATTTTTTCTCTACATTGTTTCTTTTATACACTTGTGACATCTATTGTCAATATTTAGTCTCATTCCTTAGACAACTTAGATCAATGATATAAGAACAATCTTCTCCTTGTCATTTCCCAACGCATGTCCCCAACTAGGTCATGGTATATAGAATTGAATCTCAAGCTAGTTTCACTTGAGGACAACCACTCTCTATAGCCCAATCAACCTCCCATGGAAGATTGAAAAGAGAATTGATGAAGTAGGAGATCCTATCAAGTTGTTGCTCGACGAGGCACTCACACGTAAAAGGAATAAAATGATGGACATTTTTTCCTAGATCCTTTAATGATTGCCAATAATGGTCAAAGCGCCTTCAACAAGAAACAATTTAGAGGTGTGTCACCCTTCAAGGTACAAGTTAACCTTGACATCCCCTTATTTGAAGGCCAAATAGATGCAAATGCATTAGATAAATGGTTAAATTTGTTAGAGGTCTATTACTTTGTCCAATTTTTTTTCGACAATGAGAAGATCAACTTTGCACACTTGAAAGCCCTTCCCCATGTTAAGATTTGTGGGAAGGCTACTAGGAGAGACACAATGGAGATGAGTTTTTGATGCTCAAGGCAAGACCCACTTGGGTTGCTTTTGTTGATTCCCTCGAGGAGGAACTCTACCCTATAGGAAACTATGTTGGCCAATATATGAGATGGATAACTTTACGACAAGAGAGAGACCAAATAGTGCTAGAGTACAACAATATTTTCCATATCTTGCACTTAAAGTTGGGTATCAAAGACTCTTAGTGGCACTTGATTTTGAAGTACCATAGTGGTATACATAGTCACATCCAAACAGAGATGGATTTCCTAGACATCTCCTCACTAGAATTTGTTATCAATATGTTGTCAAACTAGAGTAGAAATTGAAGCAAAGGAATAAGGAGGAGTTTATGTCTACGAATCCATTATAATGAAAGCTTGGAAAAGGAGGCCCTAATTCACCAAACAAAGGAAAAAGCAAGGAGATTCAACCTCAATATAACCATAGCCCAAGTTGCAGGAAAAAAAGGTCATGAGAATTCAAATAAGGACATTAAATAATGGTGTGAGGTCCACAAAACCCTATAGCACAAAATTGATGAATGCCACTTGAAAAAATCATTGTTGTTTGAGCTAAAAGAGGGAAAAAAATCCGACTAAGATTCTGATTCAGAAAAATATAAACGAAAAGTTATAATCGATGCAGAACCCAATGCTACCATTGCAATTTTGAAGATCCAAACAAAGGAGTCAGAGAAGCCTAAGGAGGGGGAACGCCTCTTCTATTCATAGACATGGGTGAAGGGGATTGTACTACATTTAACAATGGGAGCTAAACGAACTTGATTTTAGCTAAGTTCATTAAGAGATTGAAGTTGTCGAAATTACTACATCTCCAACCCTACACCATTGGTTGGTTGAGCCATGGACAAGACATCCATGTTAGCTAGAAATATTGGTTGTCTTATGACATCAAGCCCTTCAAAGATGAAAAACTCTGTGATGTACCTCACTCGAAGTTTGTGATCTTCTTCTAAGACAACCTTATATCAAAACATTATGTTGTTTATGATTCTCGACCCTATAGAGTCATTGTTACTTTGGGATATTAACTCTCCAAGATACTAGAGGTAGTTTTGACTATGAGAAAGTCATTAATATTAACAAAACAGTCCCAAAAAGTAGTTACATCATACTTTTGAGTTTGTCCTTTTCATGGTTTTCCAAAAGGAGAATAAAAGGTTAGTAAAACCACCACAACTTGTGCACAAGATCCATCTACATAACATAAACATGTTGATAAGCTTGTAGAAGGGTTCAAATACATATTCACCTCACCTACAAGGGTGCCTCTACACTTCTAAGTAAAAAATTCACATACATGGGATGAAAGCCTTCCATATGGTCAGTGTGGCTACAATAGATCTCTTCACAACTCTATTGACCATGGCTCTTTTCAAACATGTTCGAGGTTCCAGCCAACGACCCCCATGGATGTCACTCTTATGACTACATCTTCACCAACAAAGTCCTCCTGTGCTCGGGATGAAGTAGATTGAGTAGCCAAAATTATTGAACATATCCAACAATTCCAACAACATGTTCATGTTGTCTTATAAAAAGCCAATGCCAATTACAAATAGCGACATGACCAACATCGGGTTCCACACAAGTTCAAGCTACAGTGATTCGAATCATGGACACCAAGACAAAGAATATGCACTAGTAGAGCATACAACTCTACCATGTTGTCAAAACATGACAACTTCTTCACTAAGGCAAGTGGCTCACCAAGAGCCAAATTTAGCAAAATTTCCCCCATCTAATGAGGGAACTTGATGCAATGGAGACCAATATTGCTTCAATAATTATTTTATGTTATTGGTGGCTTACAAGCCCATGGTTCTGGTAAACCATGGGATCCACCCATGGTATTTGAAAGGCGGAAGAAAACAAAATAAAGATTTAATTTTACAATTAGATTGTACCATATACAAACGTTCATTATTTTTTACAATAAAAAATTATGGTATTCACCCATGGTTTTTTTTGTAACCCATGGTATTTGAAATATAATGAAAGTGCATGATTCTAGGTAAAAAGACACCAGTAAATAATATAAATACATGCCTTCAACATTGTAAAAGCCGCGAAGTTTCACATGATGTAGTCTTATGACATCATTACCTTTTGATCGAAATAAATACTGAGAGGGGGGGGGGGGGGGGGGGGTTGAATCACTATTATCATATCAATAATTTAATTTTCAAAACTGATTTGTATACGCTACTTTAGCTTAGTGAACTAGCGTGTATACGCAACTGTACTTAATGCAACCAATGTATATGCAGAGATCTTTTGATTTACCCAAATTATCATGCATTGAACTTTAACCAGTATATTGTGAATTCATTATACAGTGCAGTAAAAACAGAATAAAGCATCACACATAAGCAACACACATGAACACCAAGATATAAAGTGGAAACCCAATGTGCGCGAAAACCACCTGTTATTGTCGTCTCTGTCTTTTAATAATAAGAAAATTTTGTTTACAATTTTTGTACTAGTGCAGTCTTATACCAGTACGCAAGCTTCTACCCGCAGAAGGCTATAACCTTCTCTCGTTCTCCAGCTTCTACTGGAAGGGAGCTACAACCCCCTAGCTCTTGTACTAGCTGATATGTTTACAAGTATGTAGGTGCTGAGCTACAGAAGGATACAACCTTCTCTTTTCTTCCAGGGACCACATTTCATAAATTTTGAGACTGGATCCATCAACAACATCATTCAATCATCAAATATATTTGCATCAACCAATCTCCTTTTGAACCAACCATAACCAGATCGATCAATCACTTTGACTACCCATCAATCTGATCATTCAGAATGTTGTCACCAGAAATACAATAACCAGAACCCAAAACACTACAACAGCAAACAGAAGCAACTAAAACATATTTTATAACGTATATGCTACTTCCATGTGTCGAACATGCGTGCATACTCACTTTCCTCAAAGCGAACCAATGTACAGATCTGCAAATCAAATTTATGATGTATACACTGCTTTGATATGCAGAACCAACGTGTATACGCTTCTTTTCTAAAGTGAACCTGCGTACAGATCTGTAAATGATGGTTTAAGCATTACAACTATGCTAAACTTCAGTCATACCCAGATAATCATATTTACAGACTACAACATGCGCTAGCTATTCAGATACATGATCAAACCACATAAAGATAATTCACTTCAAGCTTAAGATCCTGATACACCATTAGATCTTATCCTTCATCAAACGCTAAGGTTCATCCTTGGTTCAGATCAAGCACTACACCATAAGCCAATAACCTACATATTAGATCTCACACTTCATCAGATATTCGATACTTGCACCCCTTGGCTTAATGAACTTCTCCTCCTTTTATAGTTTGTAGGCCTTTCTTAATACCATGGAAAAAAACCACTTAGGACCAATACCTTGGACCAAATACCTAGGGTCAATACCTCAGGCCCGATACCTTAGATCAATACCACGGACCAAATACTTCGGACCAAACACTTAGTTTTCCAAGGTATACACGCTTTTCCTTTTGTGAAAGTGCGTGTCTACGTATGCGCGACTTGTATATAATGAACTTGCGTGTATACGCGGCTTGGTCAATGGTGAACCTCCGTATACCTCTCTTTCTTCATTTTGTGTAGTCTGATCTATAACTCTGTGTTGTTAACCTGCAGTACTGTGATCTGTCATCTGAGTGAGTTGCCATCAAGGACAACACTTGTATCATAATGCCAACAATCTCCCCTTTTGGGCTTGATGGCAACACCCAGACACTCTCCCCCTTTGACATCAAGGGCAAAGGGTCATGCTCCCCTTGAGTACATGTTGAATTCTCTAATATGCTGAAGGGTGCTGATTGAGCTCCCATGATCAAGTCCATGCTCCCCCTAAGCACAAGAAAGGTTTGCAAAGACATGACTCTATACATACATCACCAATGACCTTCCTATCACCAATGACGCATACATACATCCATCTCCCAACCAAGTGGGGATATACCAAATTTGACTCATCCATCCAAACAAGTGGGGATATACCAATTGTTTATACATGACAAAAATAAGAAACAATACATCATCCATCCCCTGCATAGTGGGGTTACAAATTAGGTCTTTTCATGACCTTTACATTAAAAGATATACATGACATATATAACAGAGACCAAATATCTTAAACAAGACCATGATAGTCATCAACAACTACCATTAGCAACATCTATCAACATCATCCAGACCAACAACTTGTATATGTCCATCATTAGTTCCCAACATATCATCAACCATGTTCTCCCCCTGAACCTGTTCCACCTGTTCATTGTCAGATCTGATCATTGCATATGTCAGTAAGAGATATCAAAGCATCATCATCAATTAGATAAACATCAGGTTATCAAAAACTTTATGAGGATCAAGATATTTCAATATGTCATCAGCAGATTGTAACCATCATCAAGCAGAGCAGATAATTGATAGAACCATAGCAGATCCCTTTTTCCTGAGTCTGCCCACTGCTTTTCTTTAAACCAACATATACGCGACTGTGCCCACAGAAACTCACGTATGTACGCGACTATGCTTCATGAAACTCGCGTATGTACGCGACTATGCTTCATGAAACTTGTGTATAACCACCTTTCTCTGAAAAATAGGATTTAACATCAGGATGATGTAGAAATTGTTCCCAGCTTTTGTCTGAGATATTCAAATGTCTCTCTGGGCAGTGGTTTAGTGAATATATCACAAACCTGTTCTTTGGAGGGAACATACTCCAATTTGACATTTTGTTCAAGCACTTGTTCTCGTAGAAAATGATATTTGATGGGTATGTGCTTGGCCTTGGAGTGCATGATAGGATTCTTTGAAATACTAATGGCACTTGTATTATCATAGAGAATGGAGATGGGTGGAGTACATGTGATTTGAATGTCTTGCAAGGTTTGCATCATCCAAAGTAGTTGTGTGCAACAAGATGCAGCAACTACATATTCTACTTTAGCTGTAGATAATGCAATTGAACTTTGTTTCTTGTTGAACCAAGCCACTAACCTGGAACCCATATAGAATGCATCACCACTAGTGATTTTTCTGTCATCAACACTCCGTGCCCAATCTGCATCTGTAAATGCATGAAGTGTAAGATCTGTATCTCTAGGACACCATAAACCAAAGTTCTGTGTTCCTTGAAGATATTTGAAAATCCTTTTGACTGCCTGAAGGTGTGATTCCTTTAGATTTGCTTGGAATCTTCCAAATATTCCTACTGCATGCATGATGTCCGGTTGGGTACCTGTTAGATAAAGCAGACTGCCAATCATGGATCTGTAAGTTGGTTGATGTACTGCTGCTGATTCATCAATTGAGCTAAGATTGCATCCTGTTACCATTGGGGTAGATACTGGTTTAGAATCTTCCATGCCGTACTTTTTGAGGATCTGTTTGAGATATTTGGTTTGTGAGAGAAAAATACCATCTTTATTTTGTTGAACTTGTAGACCAAGAAAATAGGTAAGCTCACCAAGCAAGGACATTTCAAATTCTTGCTACATTACTGAAGCAAAAATTTGACTCATGGATTCTTCATTGCTACCAAAAATGATATCATCAACATACACAACAATTATTAGCAATTTATCAGTGTCCATCTTTGTATATAGATTGCTATCTGCTGACCCCTTTGAAAAACCATGTTGGTGGAGATATTTTTCAAGACACTAATACCATGCCCTTGGAGCCTGTTTTAGACCATAGAGAGCTTTTCTGAGTTTGCATACAAGTTTTTCATCATTTCCAAGAATGAATCCTTCTGGTTGTTCAATATAGACTTCTTCTTCTAAGTCTCCATTAAGAAAGGCAGATTTTACATCCATTTGGTATACTTTGAATTTCTAAAAACTAGAAAGAGCAAGAAACATTATTATGGCTTCAAGTCTAGAAACAGGTGCAAAAGTTTCTTCAAAATCTATACCTTCTTGTTGAGCATATCCTTTACAAATAGGTTTGGCCTTGTTTCTAATAACTTCTCCATTTTCGTTCAACTTGTTTTTGAATATCCATTTAGTTCTTATGATATTCTTATCATGAGGTCTAGGAACTAATTCCCAAGTATTATTCTTTTCAATTTTCTCAAGTTCTTCATTCATGGCCTTGACCTAACATTCATCTTTGCATGCTTCATTTACATTTTGAGGTTCAGTGGAAGATAGTAATGCTAGATGGCTTGAGGCTTCGACAATGGTTCTTCTTGTCAGTACACCTGCCCCTTTCCCCCCTAAAATTTGAGTTTTTGGATGATTTTTTGCACATACCTAGACGGACTCTTTTCTTCTATCGTTATCTCTTCTTCTGGTGCTTCATTCGTTACTTCTTCAGAATCAATGTGATTTGATGTGGGAAAATGATCCTCATCTTCTTCATTGTCATAATCTTCGGTTTTTATTTGTTTTAAATTTTTACATGCTTCATCAACCACAACATCAATACTTTCAATAAATTTCCCAAGTCTTTTATTATAACATTTATATCCTTTACTTTGGGAAGAGTAGCCAAGAAGAATACCTTCATATGCTCTGGGTTCAAACTTACCAAGTTTTTCATCAGTGATTTTGATGTAACATTTGCTTCCAAAAACTTTGAAGTATTTTACAGTAGGAGTCTTACCATACCAAAGTTCATGTGGAGTTTGAGTGCTGTTTACCCGAACATTTGCTTGGTTGAGAATAGTGACTACATTGAATGCAGCGTCACCCCAGAATGTTGCAGGAGTTCCAAATTCATCTAGCATAGCACGATCCATTTGTTGAACATTTATGTTCATCCTTTCTACCACTCCATTTCGTTGAGGAGTCCTTGCGGTGGAGAACTGCCTTTTTATTCCATGTTGTTCACAAAAGTCAAAGAATTCATCCGAGGTAAATTCCCCTCCTCGATAAGATCTAAGGCATTTGATTTTGTGATCTGATTCATTTTCAACCAAAGCTTTGAAGGCTTTGAACTTTTCAAATGCTTCATCTTTATGCTTTAGAAGACCTATCCAACACATCCTAGAAAAATCATCAATGCACAATATAAAGTATTCTTCTCCACGAGGTGACTTTTTCCTTGATGGTCCACATAAATCAGTATGAACAAGTTCAAGAGGCTTACTAGCTGATCCTTCCTTTTCGATGAAGTGAGATCTGGTTTGCTTACCGAATTGACATGATTTGCATATAGTATTTTCAAGAATGTTGATATCTGGAAGATCATAAACAACCTGGAATCTGCATGCTTTTCTTATTTGAGAAAAGCTTAGATGTCCCAATCTTCTGTGCCATAGCCAGTTTTAATCATTTTTTCTTAGATAGCATTGTTGTTGTCCTCCCTTGAGTATGTATAGGTTGTTTGGAGTTCTTGTACCTTCGATCACAGTTTCTCCTGTATCAAGCTCATGAACAACACATCAATTTGATCGAAACACTACTTCATTTCCTTGATCACACGTTTGACTCACACTCAATAGGTTATGCTTTAAGCCATCAACATACATAACATTCCCAACTTTAAATTTTTCTTTCAAGAAAATAGAGCCTTTGCCTTTTATGATAGCAGGAGTGTCGTTTCCAAATGAGACACTTTTTTCCTTTTCTAAGGCATTATATGAGTGTAGTTTTTCTTTGTCACCTGTCATGTGTTTTGAGCATCCACTGTCGATGTACCACTGATTTTCTTGTCCTTCTGCATACAAGGCTATACCACATATTTTTGTTTGTGGTTCTTTCTTTCTCCATATTTTGGGATCTAATGGAGTTTGCTCCTTTTGAGATATTTGCCGAAATTTACTCCTGCATTCAGATTCTTCATGGCCAAAGTTGCTACAGATTGAGCATTCTATTTCATTTTCAAGAAGAGAAAATTTATTATAGGAACTTTTCTTGATCCCTGTCGTGCTTCTCTAGTCATGATGGTTTTGTAAGCAACACATTGAGAAGCTTTGTGTCTAAAATTATGACATGAGAAACATTGACCATTAAAGAAGTTCCTGCGATTATCGAATCCACTAACCTGGTGATTGTAGTTTCTATTGATATTCATCTTTGAAGCAAATTGAGTACGATTTACGTGAGGTTGGTTGTGGCTTATGTTCATCCTTGAAGTAAATTGAGCCTGATTTACCTAGTGATTTGCTTTATGCCTTTGCTGACAATTGTCAAACTGCCCATTGCTCTTTGTTGCATCAAGATAGATTTTAGTGGAGGTTGAGAGCTTCTGTGATTGATATGCTTCTTCAGTGTATCCAAGTCCTATCTTTATCAGAGGAGAACGCTACACTTTGATAATTTCATTTAAGGTTTCTAGTCCTTTAGCAAATCTAAGATTGAGAGCTTTTGTTTTCTCAAGATCTGTTGGACACCTAATCCTCTAAGGGTTAGTGTGGAAGCTGAACAACCAAAAGAGTCTAAGAGACCGCTTGGAATATGAATCCAAGGGTCACACCATGTACTATAAATTTATATCATTTTTTAATAATAAATGAACTCTCCTTCTTATCTTTCTTATGTTGTTGCTGCCATGTGTGTGTTTAACATGGTATCAGAGCGGGTGATCTCCTGCCTTGCTCAAGTGTGAGCCACCTATTTCTGTGGCCTTTGTAAACCAATGCTCTCCTCCTCATTATACCTTTCTGAGCATT
Source organism: Pinus taeda (assembly GCA_000404065.3). Lineage (NCBI taxonomy): Eukaryota > Viridiplantae > Streptophyta > Pinopsida > Pinales > Pinaceae > Pinus > Pinus taeda. Next base: position 215,820 of record APFE030660196.1, on the reverse strand, counting down.
TCTTAGAATAGAGGTTGTTACCTCTATCAGCTCTGCCATTCCTATGTTGTGAGAAGTCCTGGCCCTCTGCGACTTAAATTCTCTATTCTGAAATCCTATCAACCATATTTTAGCTGCATTCTCTGCGCACACTAACCCAAATAGAAAATCCTGGCAGCTTTGACGCTTCCACTGGCCTGAACGCATCATTATTCCCCTGCGACTCACTATTATTCCATTGGCCTGTTCCTTCTGCTACGCTGATCCTATTGTTGCTCCACCTGCGTACAAAATGCTCAGCTCTCCCCACCAGTTGCCATACCCATACAAACCTAGCACTTGGCGCCGTTGCCATTTTGCTGTGTTCTACATTCAATCTGACATGGGATTGATAGAACCATTGAGAACCACAGCTTCAAGTTCATCTAAATGAGTCGTTTTAGTAACCAAAATTCATACTGCTAAAGAATATGATTTCTTAGGTCATTTGAGGAGCAAAGGCACCATTGTACGGTGAAGTTTTTTGGGATGAGTTTACACCACACACTCTGGTCCAAATATTGATAAGTGAGGATAGGTTATCTGCTCAAATAAGGGGCAAGTTTTTAACTCTCATCCTGGTCAAATCCACATCCAAAGAGACCACGATTTTTGGAATGTAAGAAGACTACATTTTGTACATAGAGTTGGGTAAACATAGTAAGGGACATGCTTGCTAGGATGATTCGAACCAGATCTAGAGATTATCCCTACTACGCGTGTATCAATGGCCATTGCTTATTTTCTAAGATGCATTGGATTTAATGATAGCTAATATGACTGTTGTTAGAAGAAAGTAGGTGCTGAAGCTTTCGGAGGAGAGATCCGTAGCTTGCCTTGGTCACTAATATTTCAAGAAATAATTTCTGGGTTTGTTCTTGGTCAATGGGAGCTAAAGTCCTCCACCAAATAACCCATTGTATTCAGTTTTTATCGCTGGAGTAATTATGAGTGTTGACTTTGTTACAACAATGAAATTCACAAGAACATGAAAGCAGTGGACGTTATTCCAAAGTTGACACCAGATATCTTGGAGAGGTATTAAGCCTGAGAACATAGAAGAGTTGTACAAGTTAGTGCATGCTACAATGTTTTCGGAGAGGACTACAGTGCTTTCAGAGCTCTGAAGGGTGCTTTGGATGGAGGATTAGATAGTCCTCACAATGACAAGCATTTTGCTGGTTATAACAAGGAAAGCAAGAGCTTGGATGCTGAGGTCCATCGAAAGTATATTTTTGCTGATAGCTATTGTTCTATTCCATTTCCTGCACCACTTTTCTATATTGGTATTATAAGAACTATATTGTTCAGTTCTTTTTAACGCAGTCAACTCCTCCCACACACAGTTAGCCTCACTCGTTCACAATCGGCCTCACCACTGTGCAGCGAAATTGTTCCCTTAAATTCCTCTTTCAAAACGTTGATTTCCCAGAATAATCCTTTCGTTGGTGCATTGTCGCAGTCCCATATAGATAAACACGCTGCTGTTACATATATAAAAGACTAGTGTGTATATATATATATATATATATATATATATATATATATATATATACGCGACACCACTATCTACCAAACTGAAGTTCATTGCCAAGTTTACTGAAATTTTTAAAGATCTGGTAAATGTTGTCGAGAGAGGATTATATTATGTTGTTTTCATATATATGATATATATATATATATATATATATTATAATATATATATATAATAATATATATATATATATATATATTATATATATTATATAGTATATATATATATAAGTATATATATATACGCTGACACCCTCTATCTACCAAATTTGAAGTTCATTGCAAGTTTACTGAAATTTTAAAGATCTGGTAAATGTTGTCGGAGAGGGATTATTTTATGTTGTTTTCGAGCTCTTGCTGTCTTTTCTGAAGTGTATATCTGATGTAAATTGCATTATAGCATGGATTCTTGATTTTGAAAGAGACTTTTTTGATGTATTTCAATTGAGTATTGATAGTGGAATATGAAGTAGAAATTCTTGTGCCCTCACTGTGATTCAAAAGGCTGAGTCATTCTAGATCTAAAGGTTTCAAGAGTTGAGTTATAATAGGGAGAGAGAGCCGCATTATTCTAGATGCATCAACATTAGTCTCAAGAGCTTAAGTGGATCAAATCATCCACCATCACTCCATGTCTATTGAAAGGAGATAATTCATCTAGACATTGGAGAAGCCATGTTGCAATATTAGGATCAAAGGAATCGAATTGCAGCCACTAATGTTATGATTTGATTTCTACGTGCCTGTAGCAGTAAGTTTATGAGAGGCTAAGTTCTTGTACATGTTCTAGATTTCATGTGCCTGTAGTAGCTTGTAATGTGCATGCAGGAGTCTATCAATATCATTGAGGTTTATTTGCTTTGTAAAGGAAGGGAAGATCTAGAGAAAGAGAGCACTTTATTGGGTTCATCAGAGAATTGCATTGAAGGATATTGTGCACAAATGCTAGTGTTATATGGTATATGGTCGATGAAATATAGAATCTAATCTCATTTCTGTTGGTGTCTTTTTATTGCTGGAAAAGAAGACCCTGTGGGTTGCAAACCTGTCAAGCTGGACATTTTGTTAAAGCAACAATATTGGGATTATTTTGTAGAAATTGAAGCACAAGACATTGTGAAGTGAGAACATGAGTAGTGCAAATTAATTCGTGTTGAAAAGTTGGAAAATTAATTTTCTAAAACCATTATTGTTTCTACAAGTGCATTTTTGGTCATTTACTGATTTGATTTTTTGAATAATGGAGAAAATTCATGGATTATTGAAGTTATTAAGCACTATAATCTTATCTACTGGTGGAAGCACAATTAAAGTTGGCAAAGACACTCTTAGAGATATTCAAACATCTTTACAACATGCACAAGAAAACATTGATTTTTTGCAGCTTGAATCTCAACTACAACGAGCAAAATTACAACAATGGAGTCATCATTCTGAACCTGTTTCTATTCAGAACAATGAAATAGACTCCCATAAATAACAATACAATAATGTTACAGTTGATTCAGATTCAGTGCCCAATAAAGTAGCGGTTGTACATGCAGATGTAGAAGTTCAGTTTGCACTTCCCAAGCCAATCATCAGAACTTGGGAAGAGCTTGTCCACAACAAGCACAAAACTGGTCTTGGATATGACAAAGATGTGTCCTTTCACATTCCAGACTACTCAAAGCCCATTCAGTTTCAAAGTGCTGGATTCATTCATGAAAGTTCACCTGCTCCTCATTACAGTTCACCTCCAGTTGTTCTATATTCTGCCTCTCTTCCACAATAACAGATCGTGAAATGCCAACACTGTGACCGAGTTGGCCATCTAAAAGATCACTGTTTTGATCTTCATCCATGTAAGCACTGTCATAAAACCAACCATTCTTCAAACAAATGCTTCAAAACAAACCTCCTGCAAGAACAAAGATTCATCTTGGATGGATCGCTTCTTGGCAATGGGTATCAACAGCCAAGAAGATATTTCAATCACATGTCAGAACTTGTTCAAGAGTATTGAATAGTCTTGCAGTTGAGTTTTCTCCATCATCTCACCTTGTATCTGACAGGGGGGGAATGATGGTCATCTACAAGCTTCAAAGCCACATCAAGCGAGCCTAAGCCACAACCCGTTACACCAGTTTCAGAGTTGTAGCCAGAGACAAATATGCCCTTGAGCATGCCTTCAGATGGTAATTTGGGACACTTCCTCTAGTAGAAGACTTCAACTTCTTGCTAGTTTCGGAAGAGTTCCAGGAATAGAATTGGGGACACTTCCTCTAGCAGAAGACCTCATATTCTTGCTAGTTTTGGAAGAGTTCCAGGAATTGCATTAAGCATTCCAGAGTTGTTGATCATCCTTAAACCATCACAGGTTGAGACTTCCCTTTTCAGGTTGAAATTCTCCCTTTTATGCGGGGTGAGACCTCCCTTTCATGGTTGAAGGTTTCCCTCTTCAAAACAATAGGAGCACTTCCTCTAGCAAGAAGACTTCAACTTCTTGCCAGTTGTGGAAGAGTTCTAGGAATTGCACTAAGCATTCCAGTGTTGGTGGTCATCCTTAAACCACCATCCTTTATACCAACATTTCAGAGAGCACATTCAGCCTAGTGTTGCCATGCACATTTTGTATTACAACTCTCTTCTTGGACTCATACATAACCCTTCGGATTAAGGGGGGGAATGTTGGACACCTAATCCTCTAAGGGTTAGTGTGGAAGCTGAACAGCGAAAAGAGTCCAAGAGACCACTTGGAATATGAATCCAAGGGTCACACCATGTACTATAAATGTATATCATTTGTTAATAATAAATGAACTGTCCTGCATATCTTTCCTATGTTGCTGCTGACATGTGTGTGTTTAACAAGATCCTTTCTTAGACCCACAATTTCACATTCTAGTTTTTCATTGTGTTTTTCTCTTTCAGAAAGTTGGTATGTCAAGGTATCTATAATCATATTCTTTTCTTCTAAACAGATTTTGAGCTTAGATATTTCTTCATAAAGGTCATCTTCATCTAAATAATCTAAGAAATCATCATCTTCATAAGCCATCAAAAGTCTATAGTCATTACTATTTTCATCTTCATCACTATTTGATAAACCATCGCTATCTTCATGAGTATAGTAGCTCTTTTTTTTTTTTTTTTTTTTTTTTTTTTTTTTTTTTTTTTTCTATTCCATTTTGCAGATTCCTTCCCTTTATCATTTTTATCTTTATGAGGACATTTGGCAGCATAATGACTGACTCTACCACAGGAAAAACATTTGAAAGGTAGTTTACCTCTGAATCTTCTGGAACCTCGTTGAAGCTTCTTGACAAAGTTTACTTCCTCTACTTCTTCTGAAATATGTCCTAATTCATTGAGTTCTTCTTTTCCTTTTGTTGAAGCTTTAAATGTGACTTCTCTCATATTTGATGGACCTCCTTTTCTCATCTCAAAGGTAGTTAAGATTCCGTGAAGCTGTGTCATAATAATAGTCTGTAGATCTTGCTTTTCTTCTATGGCAGATACTTTTGATTCAAATTTAGCAGACAAGGATCTTAAAACTTTTTCAACTAAGGTAACTTCCTTTATCTCTTCACCCAGATTTTTCATGCAATTGACAACCTCATCTATACGTAAGAAGTAACTAGCTATACTTTCATCCTTGTGCATCTTGAGAGTTTCATATTGAATTCTGAGAGTTTGCAGTTTAGCATGTTTTACCTGAGAGTCTCCTTCATAGCTTAGAATGATTTTGTTCCATATTTCTTTGGCTGATTTGAGTTGCAAAACTTTGACAAACTCTGACTGTGACAAACTTCCCAATAATGTATGGAAGCCTTGGCATTGGTTTCATATTGCTTTTTACCTGCCGTATTTGTAGGAATTGTTGATGGAATGTATATCCTCCTTCCACAATTTCCCAGACATCTATTCCAAGTGATTGAAGATAGGTTGTGGTTCTTACCTTCTAATAAACAAAGTTGCTCCCATCAAATATTGGCAGTCTGATGGATCCCCCGCTTTCTTGATTACTCATGATGCTGGATCTTCCCTTAAGTGATCAAGATTCTTCTAAAGGACCTGCTCTGATACCAATTATTGGAAATAATACTGAGAGGGGGGGGGGGGGTGAATCAGTGTTATCAGATCAATAATTTAATTTTCAAAACTGATTTGTATATGCTACTTTAGCTTAGTGAACTAGCGTGTATACGCGACTGTACTTAATGCAACCAGCGTATATGCACTTTTGATTTACCCAAATTATCATGCATTGAACTTTAACTAGTATATCAGGATTTCATATGCAGTACAGTAAAAATAGAATAAAGCATCACACATAAGCAACACACATGAACACCAAGATACAAGGTGGAAATCCAATGTGGGTGAAAACCACCTGCTGCTGTCGTCTCTGTCTTCTTTTAATAACAAGAAAATTCTGTTTACAATTTTTGTATTGGTGCAATCTTATACCAGTACGTAGGCTTCTACTTGCAGAAGGCTACAACCTTCACTCTTTCTCCAGCTTCTACTGGAAGGGAGCTACAACCCCCTAGCTCTTATACTAGCTGATATGTTTGCAAGTACGTAGGTGCTGGCCTACAGAAGGCTACAACCTTCTCTTTTCTTCTAGGGACCACGTTTCATAAATTTTCAGATTGGATCCATCAACAACATCATTCAATCATCAAATATATTTGCATCAACCAGTCTCCTTTTGAACCAACCACAACTGAATCGATCAATCACTTTGACAACCCATCAATCTGATCATTCAGAATGTTGTCACCATAAATACAGTAACCAGAATCCATAACACTGCAACAATAAACAAAAGCAACTAAAACATATTTTATAAGGTATACGTTCCATGTGTCGAACCTGCGTGCATACGAGCTTTCCTCAAAGCGAACTAGCGTATAGATCTGCAAATCAAATTTATGATGTATACGATGCTTTGATATGCAGAACCAACATGTATAAGCTTCTTTTCTAAAGTGAACCTGCATACATATCTGTAAATGATTATTTAAACATTACAACTATTCCAGACTTCAGTCATACCCAGATCATCATATTTACAGATTACAACATGTGCTAGTTATTCAGATACATGATCAAACCAAATAAAGATAAATCACTTCAAGCCTTAAGATCCTGATACTTCATGGGTTGAATTCTCTTGGACACTATCGGGGTTAGGTTCCATGTTTGATCTTGCAGGAAGGTATCCCTTTAGTTGGATCTTCCTAGAACAATATTCCACGGACATGAGAGAGAGAGAGAGAGAGAGAGAGAGAGAGAGATGATATTGAAATTGTTTATGGCGTAAGAATGACCTAAGCTATTAGCAACATTTTTTGAATTCTTATTGGGCTAGAGGAAAGATGGGAACATAACCCAAGGTATTATAGAATTGCAAATAACCACTTATGTAATCAAAACAAAATAAATCAAACATACAATAAAATATATTACAAATATTAAAATGAATGATGGTAATAAGCATCATCATTAAGATATCTTTACAAAATAGTGAAAATAACTTAATTAAATTATTGTAATTGAAATATAAATTTAATACAATAAATATAAATTAAGGATTAAAAGAAAAATGGTATTTATAATAAAATATACAAATATTCACACAATATTGAAGAAGACAAAATAAAAAGTAAAGCATGGGATAGTAAAATCAGATGAAAATCCTCCATTGAGTTCATTTAAAAGAATTGTTTAGACATCTTCAATCAATATCAATAGATATCAAAATTTGTGACACATAGCTCTTTACAAATGACGATGCTTAATGACCGCAAGAGTCAAATGAAAGTAGTAAGGAACCAAAACAAAGCTCAAGACTCATTGAAATCAGTTCGGATAGAAAGTTTTTGGACATTGGTATGACTACTGCAAAAGTATTAGTGATCAACCATGATAGAGAAGCAATGACACTAAACACTCATCAATGACCAAAAATACCTTCAATCGTAAGAGAAGAACTTGATAACCATGTTTGTTTCTACTTTTTAAACGAACACTTGTTTCACCAGATCTATTAGACTCAATATATCTAAATCAAAACAAATAAATCTTCTCAAAACTAAAGAAATAACGCTAAATCATACCAATCTCTGTGTAAAAGTTCGAGCTTGTTTTCCTTTTGCAAACTGAGATATATATGTAAAGGGTTGTTGCAATAATTCCCAAAAATCATTCGCCTTTTTCAAATTTTATAGTCAACTCTATTACTCAACTTTTCCCAATAATTATCCCCATACAAGAAGGAAAATCAAAATAAAAAAATTGAAATTTCTAAAAAGTAGATGGATGGCTGCATGACTCATTAAGAAGGGAGGATCCACTTTCCATTTTAGCATTTTTAATTTTAAATTTCAAAATATTTTAAATACCATAATGCATGACCCATCACCTTGTAACTCCCACACATGCATTTCTTAAAAAATAACACAACCACCAAATGAGGTGGTTGCACATTAGGGTGTGATTGCAAAGGAGAATGAAGCATCACATGTGAAATTGAGGGATGGAAAGACACACTAGGTGACCTAAGGAACAAATGGCTGATAGTAGCAAGTTGGTGAAATTCCTTAAAAACTATATTAAAATTCACATAAAATATTATCTTCTTATTTCTCCTATTTTCCCACAAATTACAAGGCATGTTACCTCTGTCACAACCTCTACCATGACCTTGCCTAGATGACCCCCTACAGAAGAAAATAATTTGTGCAGTTATTATTAAAAACATGAGAAATATTGTAGAAATAATTATCAATAAAATTTATCCAGCTCATATCTCTTTTAAATTATTGCAAAAACAATACATTTAGTAATATTAATAAACTATGTGTGAAAAATAATATAATTGATCATGGAAAGAGTAAGTGAAAACATATAGCATAAACCAATTGGTTTAAGATATATTCAATAAAATATAAGGCGTAGATTTCTCCCTTTAAATACACTAGAGAAACAAAACGAACCCTTGAGACTACACAAAATAATGATGGGGGTGTAAGGTTTTCTTTGTAAACAATAGAGAATCAGAAAAACCCTTGACAATCATTCAAATTTTCCCATACATTCCAGTTAAATTATCAAACAATGAATTCGTGAAACGACACACAAAATATTTTGTATTTATGGAGGGAAATACAACATTTTAAATTATGGATGGGTGACAAAATGACCAACACAAAGTCTACAATAAAACTAAATAATTCCTTTTGCATAATTAACCATAAGTGTAGATGGAAATACATAAAGATGCCACATAAAAATCCCACTTCTAGATGGCCAAGATGAACACACAATCCAATGCATGGATTCCCTTTTTCTTTGCTAAATTTATGACAAAATGAGTTGAAATGTAACCATGCAAAACTCATTTGAGGATTTAATCTGTTTGCAAGGAAGAGAAAAACAAAAATCAGTAACAAAGATAACAAAAACAACTGAAATGGAAATAGCAATGCGAACACACAATTCTGGAGATGCTTATAAAACTTGAGAAAAAACCCCCATGTGGTGCATGTAATCTCAACCATCGAACATAAAAAACCCTACAATCTCAGCCGTTGATTAAGTGCATGATAGGGTGAGCATTAAATTCGCCACCTTTCAATCTATTTCATGCCAATGTTTCATGCCACATAACAGACCATATGTCGTATACCTAGTGCAACCACAATTCCATGTCAACCGAACACAACAAATATGTTGTGTGTGCAACGCGTATGCCAAATAACAAGTGCATGCATAACACCATATGAACCATGCCATCAACCATAACATATATGCAATACCTATGCCATCAACATATATCTAATAAACCCATGGAAATACATATGTTATATTAACCAAGCACATGATTTATGCCTTATGAGCCAAGCCATCCCACATTGAAAACAAAATACAAGGCTGTAGCATATAAATTAAGTCAACCAAAGCTATAAAGCGAACCTTCTAATGTATATGTTGTTGCAACATAAGCTTGGAAAACCTTCCAATGTTTACAACCAAAGTGAAGAGCACTATCAACATATCACAAGCCTTTGCATATAAACCAATGATTGTGAGTATGAAATGATGCCATATAAACCTGTAGCATCAAACATTTTTAATGTAATTCATTCATTCTTGTAGTTGCATGTGTTATTAAAATTTTGAATATGCTTATAATTTCTCATGTGGCCACCTCCCTAACTATGGTCATGGTGAAGGGTAACAATTTTTTTTTGTGGATGTCAAATTTTAACAGATTTGACCAGCAATGTGGGGTGTTTTTGTAGTTTTAATGCAAAAGTAAATATATTTCAAAGCTAGTATCAACATAAATATTTTAGTTAAGGAGGAAACACATATTTTATTTACGATTAACATTAAAATATTGGTTAATATTTTTCCATACCGTGCAATTCCATCTTAACTCCTGATCTATTATGTATTGATAGGGCTAAGGTGAAAACATTTTTTTCGTATTTGAAAAGATAGAGAAAAGTTGTTATAATGACATATAATTGCTTAGAAAATTAGAATTGAGTTTTATAATATACTTTAGTATAATATGTGCTCATCATATATTTATGTTTAACAATCTTTGTTTATTGTCTTCATATTCTACTCACATTCATTTTATTTTTCTTTTATTATCTAGAGAGTTCTCACATTATGTTTCTCATGTTTCTTTCACAATTTATTTTGTGTTATTCTATATGATTATGTAATATAATTCTTTCCTACTTATCTAAATAGATGCAACTTGTTCATTTTTATGTGTACAATCACCCAATCTATGCATTAAATCATTTTGTACTATATCCTTAAAAATTAATGATTCACATTGTAAAATATTTTCTTTTTTGTTTTATATAAATATACCACATGCCAAGTCCATGTTGAACATGAAAGGAGTACAAATCTCCATCATGCTCAATAATAAGTCTTTCCAAAAGTTTTAATTGTAACCTTTTTACTTGTTTTACTTTTTTTACTTTCATTTACTCTCTGTGTCACATCATCATCATTATATGTAATGTTGATATCTAAATATTTTATTGATGGCCCACATTGAAGTGCCTCTTTTTTTCCAATAGTACTTTTTTACTTTTATTTATTGTCTATCATTATACACACATACATTTAAAAATATTAGTAGTAATTTACCAAAAAAAAAACATTTTAATGTTGTACCTAAATAAAATATTACACATTTCACCCATAATGAGCCATACATTTGGGTGTACTAGCAACCAACCTTGAAAATATTTTAACTCTTTTTTTCTAATAGTACTTCTTACTTTTATTTACTATCTCTCCTTATACACACACACATTTAAAAATATTAACAGTAATTTACAAAAAAATAAAAAAAATTCAATGTTGGACCTAAATAGAATAGTTCAATATCAAAACATTTTATATGATGATGTCATGTCATGTCATATATATATATATATATATATATATATGACATCATCATCACGATCATATACAATGTTTTAATATTGAAGTATTTTATTTGGGTCTAACATTGAAATGCTTTTTTTATTTATTTCCAACATTGAAATGCTCCTTCCTTGATTTTGATGTCATATATGACATCCCGATCACGATCATATACAATGTTTAATGTTGAGGTATTTTATTTATGTCTAACATTGAAATGTTTTTTTTATCTATGTCCAACATTGAAATGCTCCTTCCTTGGTTTTGACATATACTTGCTCTATTTTGCCATTGCATGTGCAATGTTTGGTCTAGTACATACCACTGCATACTTCAAGCTTCCAAATGCAATGGCATATGGAACACGAGACATGTAATCTTCCTCTTCCTTTGTCTTGGGACATTGATATGTAGATAACTTTACACCTATAGGAATATGCATTGTTACCAATTTACATTCTTGCATATTAAACCTTTGTAATATTGTCTCTACATACCTTCTTTGGCTTTACCAAAGTTTCTTGTTTGCACGATCTCTTTTAATTTCCAGCCCAAGATAAAATTTGCAGCAAGTCCGTCATGTGAAATTTAGAGCACTGTTAAGTTTTCACTTCCTAGATAATTTCCTTGTCATTTCCAATCAACAACATATCATCCACATACAAGACCAAATAAATAACATGATCACCAAGTAGCTTGAAATATAAATAATGATCGCCTTTTCTCCATATAAAGCCAAGTCTCAGTATATAGGTATAAAATTTTTGATAGCATATCCTTGTCTTTTTTTTTGTTCAAAGTGATTTCATTATATTTTCAGAAAAACAATGCTTACACAAATTATTCAGCAAGCCCCTTTCCCTCATTCCAACCATACTTGTTGAGATTGGGGCTTGGAGGAAACCATAGAAAGCAGTTGACATCCATTATTTTCGACAGGTATTGTAGCCTTAGCATATTAAAAGGGAACAAAAAGATAACCATAAGTAATGGCGACATATCAAGGAGGGGGATTAGGGGGCATTACAGGGGGAGCTGCAAAGTAATCAACATGCTCATGCATATGAAAATCTATGTGTTCCACCCTCACTTCCAAGCTGTGAAGGTGGCCATTGGTGTGACAATGGCTACAATGAAGGTTGTCCAATTTTTCTAGAATTTCATTTAAATGTATTGGATGTCATTTATGTAAGCCACGAGCTCATTTCGATCTTCATATCCATGGTCATTGAGAATATCCATGTTAATCTGGATATTCTGAAGCTAGTCAGCGATGGACTCCAAAGTGACAGGGGCCACAACATGGCCTAGGGAGTGAGTTGGTGAGATGGAAACTGCTTCTTTAGTCTTCTGGTTGTCTGAAGTATCCGAGGGTGAGTTGTGGCCAAACTCGAGATGCCCTGCATGAAGATGGTTGCATCCCCATTGACGAGGTCGACCCCGTTGGCGTGGCATACTGAAGTGGTCTAGGCGAAACCTCTGACGAAGGGGCGAGGCCAAAGAAAGCAGTTCACAATACCTACAATAAAAAAAGTAGTTGGACCCACATAAGTGCAACTCCTAGAGGATGCAAACCAACCACCAGTAAACATACATAGTGACAGAGGGGGAGCCCTTGATTACCCAGTGCTAGGGCCATAATATTTTAAGAGCCTTCCTCCACCCCCCGAACTCACAATTGAAAACACCCCTGCCCCCAGGTGGCAAATAACTAATACCCTTGACCTTTAGCTTTATTTGACAACCAGGCCACCAGGCCACCAGGAGGGCATAATAAGGACCGGATAACACCCTCCCATTGATAAATGCTAAGCCTAATTTACCACAAAGAATAAGAACACAAGGCAAGCCCAACTAGACATCCACTGAACACCACAATTATGAGAGCAAGCACTGAAACCTACATGAACAAATACCTTTCCCTGAACTGCAAGTGTGAGCTCCAGAAACTTGACATTCCACAAACGAAAACTGAAGGTGTGAAGAAAAAGCGACACCCTAGTTGCTCGCGTTCTGGGATTCCAGGGGAAATCTAGCAAACTAGTGCCACCCCAAATCAATCGAGCCCATGCGTCTACCCCATTTGTCACTCAAAGCCTTGACCCCGAAGAGGCATGATGGAACCCAACACTAGCATCATTGTTCTCCGTTGTGTCTAAATTAATCTCTTGAACAAACAAAATGGAGAATCTTTCATAATGTTCCATATATTTAACGACGAAGTGTGCGAGCAATCTCAACACTCGCTGACATTGAGTTCTAGGACGACACATAATGACTCTATAAATGCATGCATGGAGGCCGAACGAGCCCCGGTGGGTGCTCAGAAGACAAGTGGTAGCCATGAGGGTCACCCCCATCGGGAGGATAACACATACTTGGTTATTTCTTTAACCCATCCAAGGACCTTTTCAGCCTATATAATAGGTCATTTTTTCCTTTCATAACAAAACCTTCTAGTTGCTTCATGTAGATTTCTTCTTCTAGATCCCCTATATAGGAGTGTTGTCTTCATCTCCATATGTTCTACTTCAAGATCAAAATTAGCGAAAATAGATAAAAGAAATCTAATATAACTTAACTTGGAAATAGGAGAACAAAAGATCACCAAAGTCAATTCCCTTTATTTGGGAATAACCCTTTGCTACTAACTAAGCTTTGTATTTCTCCACTTTTCCTTTTTCTTTCAACTTCTTCGTAAACACCCATATATTTCCAATGGAATTCCGACCAATCAACAACCCCAGTAGATCCCAATCATATTTTTTGTCCAAGGCCTACCATTTCTTCAACCACTTCCTTTTTCTAGAGTTTTCTATCATTTGAATCCACTGCCTACCTAATAGTCCTATGGTAGTTATCAATAATAAATAAATAAAAATTTGAATGAAAATTAGGTGGAGTATACCTTTCTAATCACCTTCTTTCTCAAACAAATCTCTTCAATTCTAGATTCTTTGGTTATTCTTCTTCCAATTCTTGTTCTTTCGTAGAGTGATTCATCATCCTTCAATTCAAACTCTATCTTTTCTAGTTCTTTCTCCCTTGGTAGGACTTCCCGTTTGACAACATTTTTGAATTATATAAATAGCACATATCGGCTACAACAACCTTCTTAGTTTATTGGTTCCAAATATTATAACCTTTAGACCATCTTTATATCAAATCAGTATACACTTTTCAACTTTCTTATCCAACTTACTCGTATTATCCTTTGGAACGTGTACATAAGCATCATAGACATATACCCTTAGATGTTTAAGAGAAGGTTTCATACTAGTCCATGCCTCATGTTGTTTATTTTCATCCAATGTTGATGAGGGTGATCTATTTACCAAATACTTGCAATGTCCACTATCTCTACCTAAAATTCCTATCCTGACTTAGCACCATTGAGCATGCTCCTAGATTTCTCCATCAGGGTCTTGTTCGTCCTTACTGCAACTCCATTTTAGTTAGGTGTGTATAGAGTATTCTTTTGCCTTGCCTTATTACACTTCTTACAAAATTCTTCAAATTCATTCCCGCATAGTTCTCCACCATTATCTATCCTCAACAACTTAATTTTCTTGTATGTTTTATTTTCCATAAGAGCCTTAAACTAATTGAACTTGTCAAAGACTTTAGATTCCTTCATAAGGAAATATATCCATGTATTCTTCAAGAATTCATCTATAAATGAGACATGTTACAAATATTTACCTAGTTATGGAACCAAAACAGGTACAAACACATCACTATGCACTAACTGTAATATTTCCTTTGACCTCATAGAGCCAGAGGAGAATCTTACCCAATTCTTCTTCCCATATAAACATTGTTCACAAAAATAAAGCTCTAGAGAGAAATTAGACATACCTTCTACCATATCATTAATGTTTAGTACTTGAATACCCTTCTCTTTGATATGTCCTAGTCTTTGATGCCACAATATAGTCTTTTCTCTAGAAGCTACAAAAGTTTTTCCTTCTTCTGCTACACTCTTAGAAACAACAAAAATGTTGCACCCGTCGCTAAAAATGCTTCCCAATAGCTTATACAAAGTTCCAACCTAAAATCCCCTCAACAATACCATTGCTCCTAGAACCATCCTATATGTATTTTTTTCAAACATTAGTTTTACACCTGCATCACTCATCCTTCTTAGAGAAAGCAAATTTCTGGCTAATCCTAGGATGTGCATAACACCATGGAGTGTTATAATCCTTCCGCCAATGTGCTTCACTTAAATTTCCTCGTCCTATGATTCTAGCTATTGAGTCATCTCATAAGAAACCATCACCGCCATCGAATATTCCACTACCACTCCTTGTGAGGAGTCATATGAAAGGATGTGCCTGAGTCTACCAACCATGACTCATGATATTGTGTACTTTAAGAATTGAAGTACACATGCCCTCATTCATTTGAGGATGTTTTCCTTCTGTAGAGGGAACTTCTTTATATCCCTTCCCTTTCTTATGAATTTTATATCTACAATCTTTCTTGTAATTCCCTTCTTTCACACATCTCCAACATAACTTTAAGAAATTTCTTGGAGATATAAATTTTACTCTAGTTTTAGATCTCCCACTTGAGGACTTATTTATATTTATATTCCAGGAGCATCCTCTTATAGAAAATGCATCTCTATTATAGCTTTCCATGTTTTCCATCTCATTTCCTTTGATAAAAAGGATGATATTATTTCATTAAACTTTCAAGTAGTTACATTACTACCTATAGCAACAACTAGACTATCCCATGAGTCTGGTAGAGAAAATAACAAACTGATGCACTTATCTTCATCTAAAATCTCAATATTAATAGCTATAGTTGTGTTTCCATAATATTGAAGGAATTCATATTCTTTGTCATTGAGTCTTGATCCTTCATCCTCGGGTTATATAGTTTCTTCCGTAGAATAATTTGTTCACCAGAGTTAGACTAATACAAATCCCATGACTTGTCCCATAAAGCCTTTGTTGTAGCTTCCCTTGAAACTTCAACAATACTAAATTTGAGAGACACAAACATATTGTGCTCCTTTCCTTTTGATCCAACTTTGTCCAATATTTTGTTGATATCCTTGCTGGTGTAGTACTTGAATACACAATTATCAACTGATCTTTTTCCACCAACAAATCTTTCATTTTGAGCTCCACTACTCAAATATTTTCCCATTGAATTTTTTGATCTCTATTATTGAACTCCTCATCATTTCCTTTTCACCAAAGAATCACTTCCACATATCTCCCACTATAATAGGGTTTACCATAGGGTGGAGCTAAATCCCTTAGCCACAAAGGCATCCCATTGAAGCTAAAACTACTCTGATACCAAATGTCAGTTTTAACCTTGTAAAAATAATTGTTGCAAAAAAAATCTCAATGAAATAAAAAATATGCAATGGAAATGATCAAGATTGGATCATTATATTAATTTTCATCCGTATTAATGCTTTTAAAGTGGAAAAATTGAAGTAATAAATTCACAAAACTATTTCTATCGACAAATCTTAGTTTGGAAAATTAAGGTTTGAAACCTTCGAAAAGAAATTTGAGGCATCAAAGGAATTGTTTTGGGGCATAACTTTGTTTATTAAATATGCACCCCATAATGCTATTCTACACACACATACAATTCCAATGATGTAAGAATTGTCTCATTTGGAATCCATATGCAAACGAGGCCACTTAGAAGTTGACCTTCTTGTTTTGACCACCATGATTCGAGAGGATGTCATGTTTCCCCCCATTATTCATTGAAAGGGGGCTAGCCACATGATCACGATGAAGGAGACTCTAGAAGAGTCAATATTGTAACTAGTTAAGAGTTGAAAGAGTCAAACTTAACCACTAGTAGGATATCGATCTGTGTTATAACCGAGCCACTAGGAGGAAAAGGGGCTTCATTTTATTTGAGTGTATTTTCTTCCATAAATGAGTAGAGCATCCAATAGTGGATATGGAGAGAGAGAAAAAAGAGGTTTTTTGCAGTATAGCAACCCATGGGCCACAAGACTCACTTCTTTATACTTTCATGCATTTTCCATGCAAATAAATAGAGTAGAGCAACCTCACCTTCTAGCTAGGTTTTCTCTTGAAAGGGTTTCCTGAGTATGTTAGTTTATGGTTTATGAGTTTTATTTCATTGTTCTCTATTTTGTGCATAATTATAATTTTCATGCATATGAAATAAACAATATTTAACAAATCTAAAATTATAAGGAAAAATAAATCCTCATAGTGTGGATTTCAGATTTTTGTATATATTTTAGTAGATATGTTATGACAAATTATCTAGTGGAGTGTCCTAATAGTTTACAGATCATATTAGTATCAGATCTAGGTTTCTTTGCGTATATTATGGGATTTGTAGGGAATCCATCTTGGCTAAATTGAAAGTCATGAAACCCCATCCATGTTCAACGAATATGTTAATGACCCTCAAGATCTTGCAAAGGAGAGGTTTGTGTGGCTAGAAGTACAAGTCATAGATATAAATCATGGTGTGAAACTCCTCATGGTGGTTTTGACTAGTAATATTATGCTATTCAGAGAATATGGAGGTGCTAACATGGAGGTCAGATTAGAGGGGAAATTGGAATATTGTGAAGAACTAGAGAGGAAATATAAGATTTAACATGAGAATCAAAGAATGTAAGAATCTAAGTATTTAGGAATAATGTGTTACTGTAGAGGTTGGATAAGTTATGTGTTCCTAAAGATGAGCAACTATAATTGATTAGAGAGGCTCACACCTGCAAAGTTGTAGGCCACTTTGGTGTAGGGAAGATAATGATCAACTTGCAGAGATATGTGTATTGGTCCAATATGCAAACATAGGTAGCTAGGTTCATAATAGGATGCATGCTTTGTTGTACTGGCAAGCCTAGTATTAGGAAACAAGGTCTATATCATCCCTTGCCTATACCCACTCGCCCTTGGGAAAATATTTCCATGGGCTTTGTGGGAGGTTTAGCGAAAACTAGACAGGGACATCACTACCTATTCGTGGTATTTGAGATGTTCAACAAGATGTGTGTTCTAATGCCTTATAACAAAACCATCAGTGGGAAAGAAGTAGTGGACTTGTTCTTTGGATAGGTTTGGGTTTACTTTGGGATATCTAGGAGCATTGTTTCAAACAAGAACACAAGATTTCTCAATGAATTTTGGACTTCACTATGGGAGAAGATGGAAATGAAGTTAAATAGGTCTACAACATTCCATCCATAGACATATGGGAAAACATAACTAGTCAACATGACTTTGGTGCAACTTTTGAGGGGTTACAATCAAAAGCATCCAAAGACTTGAGATAAAAAAATATTATATATACAACACTCTTATAACATAACAATCCACACTTTTACTGGTAAGTCCCCCCATTTGAAACTTGTCCCCCCCCCCCCCCCCCATGCACATTTGGAATATTGCATATGGAGAAGGAGGATGGAGGGAGGGTGTTACAAGGGATTCCTTAAGGGTAGAAAAGAATGACAAGAATATCAAGAAAATCCATATACAAGTATAGGAGACACTGCAGAAGTCATAGGAAAAATATAAGGCTAGGAATGATCAACACATAAGAGAGAGGTTATCCAAGGTGGGGGACAGAGTATGGTTAAAGTTGAACAAGGAAAGGCTACAGTGTCTTGGTAAGAAAATCAAGGTTTTGCGATATGTGTCAAACACACAAGAGTAATATAAAGGATTTGGATAACTCGTGAGATGCATATTATACACAAAGATGTGCATATAAATACATGTGTTTCTGACCCTTGGTTTCATATTCCAAGAGGTTGTTTGGACTCCAATGAATGTTCACATTCCACACCATAAACCTTAGTGGATTAGGTTTCCAATGTCCCCCCCAAAATCCAAAGGGGTGTATATGAGTCCAAGAAAAGAGTAGAAATAAAAAATGAAAAAATGCATGGTAGTCAACAGTTGGTTGTGCTCTTTGAAATGGTGGTTCTTAAGGAATACAATAAATGCAAAAGGTGGGAGAAATTGAGGCCTTAATCGGTGATGATTTAAGGTTGACCACCAACTCTAGAACACTTGATGCATTTCCTGGAACATTTCCAAATCTGGCTAGAAGTTGAAGTCTTCTGCTAGTGGAAGTGCTCCCTATTGTTCTGAATGGGAGACCAATGTTGTATCAACCAATGATGGTTTAAATAAGGCCACCAACCAAAAATCATGTTCATGGAGCATTACTCCATCTTTGGATACAACTTTGAATCTGGGGATGGCTGACTTTGGCTCTAGGCTCAGGACGTGGCTCAAGCTTGCTTGATCTGGCTTCAAATATGGTAATTGACCAACAATTCCCCCCTACAAAATACAAGGTGAGAATATGAATAAATCTCAATTACAAGGGATTTCAATACTCGAGAACAAATTCTATGGTATGACCGAAATATTTTCTTGTCTTAACTAGAGAATTTTTTTTGTAGTGGCATATAATTACTTAGAAAATTAGAACCAATTTTTATAATATATCTCAGTATATAATTTCCTTTAGTAATATGTGCTCATCATGTATTTATGTTTAACAATATCTACTTATTGTATTCATATTCTACTCACATTCATTTTATTTTTCTTTTATTATCTATAGAATTTTGACATTATGTTTCTCATATTTCTTTCACAATTTATTTTGTGTTATTCGATATGTAATGTAATCAATTTCCTACTTCTATAAATAGATGCAACTTGTTCATTTTTAAAGTGTGATATCACTCAAATGTATGCATTAAATAATTTTTCACTATATAACATTAGAATTTAATGATTTATGGTGTACATTTTTTATTTATGGTAAACATTGATTTTTTGTTTTATATAAATATGCCATGTGTCAACTCCATGTTAACCATAAAAGGAGTATAAATCTCCATCATTTCCAAATGTTTTAATTGTAACTTTTTTCTTTCTTTTATTTTCATTTACTCTCTCTCTTTGACATCATCATTATTATATGTAATGTTGATATTTAAATATTTTATTGATGGCCCACATTGAAATGATTTTTATTTTTTATTAATATTTTTAAAATTCTATGTATAAACTCCATGATGAGAATGGAAGAATAGTGACCCATGGATTTGGGTGTGCTTAGCAACAAGCCTCACAAATATTTTAATTTTTTTTAAATAATACTTTTTACTTTTACTTATTGTCCCTCTCTCACACATTTAAAAATATTAGTAAAAAAAAAAAAAAAAAAAAAAAAAAAAAAAAAAAAAAAAAAAAAAAAAACATCAATGTTAGACCTAAACAAAATATTTCAAATCAAACATTGTATATGATGGATATATGATTGTACCATCATATACAATGTTTGATATTGAAATATTTTATTTAAGTCCAACATTGAAATGCTCTTTCGCCGGTTTTGACATGTACTTGCTCAATACTCCCACTTCATGTACAATGTCTGATCTAGTTTAGACTGTTCCATACTTCAATCTTCCAAGTGGATTGACATATGGAACATGAAATGTCTTCCTCCTCTTCTTGTGTCTCGAGACACTAATATGTAGATAACTTTACATATATAGGAATATTCTCGTTTACCCATTTAAATCCCTCCATATTAAACCTTTGTAATATTGTCTCTACATATTTCCTTTGACTTAACCAAAGTTTCTTGTTTGCCTGATCTATTTTAATTTCCATGCCCAAGATAAAATTTGCAATGAGTCCTTCATGTCAAATTTAGAGGAAAACTAAGTTTTCATTGTCTGGATGATTTCCTTATCATTTCCAATCAACAATATATCATCCACATACAAGTCCAAATAAATAACACGATCACCAAGTAGTTTGAAATATACACAATGATTTAACTTTCTACCTATGAAGCCAAGTCCTAGTATATAAGTATTAAATTTTTAATAGAAATTCCCTGGTTATTGCTTTAACCCACACAAATATTTTTTTAACCTGCATAATATCCCATTTTTTCCTGATCTGTTTTACAAATTTGAAGGTGATAGAAAATATGAAGGTAAAATTTTATGCCTTTTAGGCAATGGATCACTTTGCAAAATCACATAAAATAATTTTTTTAAAAACTCGGTTTGCAGCATAAACACAGAGACAAAGATACCATATACAGTAACACAAGACAACAAAATGAGAAAGGAGTTCACCCCTCCTAGGTTACATCTCCTAATCCAGATTCCAATGTTGTCTCTTTCATTAAGTGCTCAAATTTGTGTTTACATGGATTTACAGTGCTTAGAATGTAAAAATAATGTCTCCAATGGCTCCATAATAGTAAAAGACCCCAAGTTGGGCCCTTGTTGGGCTCAATTTGGCTAAACACTGAAGAAGTTATGCTTTAGAGAAGTTTTTCTACCAATTGCTCTACAAACTAGACTCCTCTGCTAACTCTTCTATGAATTCCGCAATTCCAGGGACCACCAGGTGCCATTTTCGCTTGGTGCCGGCGAGATTCCCGCCGGTTTGTGTGCAATTTGTTGGATCGTTTAAATGTACAATGATGCCTTTTGGTGGAAAATTAGGGCCACATGGGACCATGCACTTGGGGGTTGGGGCTAATTGCCTTGTCACGCCAGCATAGCCCCTAGTCTTTCAGGCCACGGTTCCGCTATGTCATAAGTCTTGGGGCGAGCCCCCAATCTTTTCACCTATCCACCTAGCACTCCGCCTTGCCTCCACTTTCGGTTATATGACATATGGTTAGACCTTGGGTTGGGGCTAAGCCTTGAGACCTTGGTCACTCTACATGTGGTCTTATGGCTTGTGTAGTGAGCATAGGCCAAAGGCTTAGCCCCGGTTGTTTCACCAAACAACATTCCACCAAAACTTTAAATATGTATTTTTTGCTATAACTATTAAGAACCACCCTGTGGCCTATTGGTAAGGCACTTGAATTGTGTGCATGGGATCTTATGTTCGAATCCTGTGGAGGATAGTTTGGCCTTAACCAAATTTTTTCACAATACTGGGGCACCACGTGCCAGCCCATGATTGGGTCACATGGCACCCATCCATTGGTCCACTTAACAATCCGAACAACCGATCAAAATCCATCAATCCTTGAATGAATCGGGTGAAGCCACTTGGTAGCCTGCCATTAGCCCATGGTACAATCATCTTGTACAGTCCGCCTACCTAGTCAGCATGTTGAGTCATCGTACGGACTGCCCAGTCAACAACCATACAACCAACCTGCAAAAAAATTACCTTTTTAGCAAAATGATTAGAACACGATATTGAGAGAATACGATATCAGTTTTGAGTGATTCAAGTTGCATTGGATTCAAGTCAGCCAACTCTATGCTTTGGCACCAATTTCAAGCACTTTTGAACCCTTCGAATTTTTAGCACTTTACTAATCCCTTGGATAACTCCTCCCTACTGGAAGCTTTTATACCTCCAAAAGACTATTTTTAGTCAACAAACATATGAGGGTACAACTCCCTCACCCTTCCAATCTCAATCCATATGGATTTTCTTCGATTTGTACCTTTGAGCCCCACACGAAGGTACTCCACATTCCCTCTTCTTGAAGTTCTTGTTTTTCTGTCAAGGATAGTATCTTGCTGTGATTCTTCAAGAAATTCAGGAGAGAAATATTCTATTGCAGGAATATGAACATGCTTTCCTTGATCTTCAATCAAAGGAGGCTCATATAATCTAAAATTCTCAACATTAACAACTGCATAAATTTGCATATATGGAGGCAAATCCAACCGAAGGGCATTATTACTAATCATTTCTAAAATCTTAAAAGGTCCATACCGAATTGGTTTCATTTTTTTACCTTCTCCTTGAAGCCTCTCCTTGCTAATGTAAAGCCAAACTTCATCTCCAACCTGATAATTATGGTCAACACGATGCTTATCATGCCTTGTCTTGTACTTGGCTTGATTCTTTTCCAACTGTTCTTGAACCATCTGATGCACCAATTGAATTTGTTCAATTAATCACCTGGCCTTATCAATGTTACTATGTCCATCAATAACAACATATTTCCCAAAGATAAAACCTAAAGGGGATTTTGGTAAGTATCCAAAGCATGCCTCAAATGGAGATGTTTGAGTCAATGAATGCTTGGCCCGGTTGTAAGCATGCTGAATGTAGTGTAAGTATTCATCCCAAAGATTAGGATGTTTGTTGCAATAATTGCTAAGAAAATGTATTATTATTCTGTTCACCACTTCTATCTGACCATCAGTTTGTGGACAGAATGTTGTGCTCTTCTTCAACTTGGTGTCCATGAGTCCCCATAAGCTTGACCAAATTTTCCTGAAAAATCAAGAATCTAAATCATAAATAATAGATGTGGGCAACCCAAAATGCACCCATACATATTGAATGAACACTTGTGCAGATTGTTCAGTTGTAACCTGCTTCTTACAAGGCATCAAATTACACATTTTGCTGAAATGATCCACCACAACATAAAGATAATCATGATTTTTCCTAGACATAGGTAGCCCTCCTACAAAGTCGATAGAAACACTTTCCCAAGGACGAGAAGGAAATGGAAGTGGAGTATACAATCCTAACTTTCTATTGCTAGCCTTACTAGTAGCATACAAAGAACATCCTCTTACATATCGTGACACACTTTCGTTCATACGCAACCAACAAAAATACCTCTGTAATTGTGCCACCATCTCACCTACAGAAAA
Source organism: Pinus taeda (assembly GCA_000404065.3). NCBI lineage: Eukaryota > Viridiplantae > Streptophyta > Pinopsida > Pinales > Pinaceae > Pinus > Pinus taeda. The sequence goes on along the minus strand of APFE030660196.1, from coordinate 192,155 downwards.
ATGGCTAGCAATAATAGAAGTATGCACTTCACTTATGGTGTTGACTCTTTGACCCTATGGAACCCACAGATTGTTGAGAGGATACAATAGTTTATCATGAACATGGTTATCTCATTCCTTTACTTGGTTTCCTTAACACAAAGTTGCATATACATCCTTAAAATCTTCATCTAAAGCATATTGTTCAACATAACTCTCATGCATGATAGAATTATGCTTAAGAATAACTGATGCACTAACAATTAGTCTAGATGTCATATCAACAACTTTATTATATATACCTTTCTTATACCTTATCACCAAGTGGAATTGCTGCAAGAAACCCATCCATATGAAATGCCTTGCTTGTTGTAGCTTAGTTTGTGATTACAAGTATTGTAATGGTTGATGGTCAGTGTGAATGATAGCTTCCTTTCCCATCAAACATCGTTTCCATTTTTTCACACTTTGCACCAAAGCATACAATTCTTTGTCATATGTTGGATAGTAAACAACCACACCATTAAAATTTTCAGAATTGTAACAAATGGGCTTACCATGTTGCATTAAGACTGCTCCCATAGCATAGTCACTTGCATCGGTTTGTATCTCAAATGAATGTCTTAAATTAGGAAGTGCAAGAACTGGTGTTGTACTAATTCTCTTTTTCAATGCATCGAAGAATTTATGTTGCTTGCCTCCCTCTGAAAAACCTGTTTCACACTTTTCAAGGCATGTAATGGAGCTGCAATTGATGAGAAGTTAGAAATGAACTTTCTCCAATATTAGGATGCTCCCAAAAAACTTCTAATCTCTGTTACATTATTGGGTTTTGGACAATTCACAATGACTTTGACCTTTGAGGGATCTATCCTCAATTCACCGCCTCCAACATTATGACCCAAATATACTAACGAGGTTTTTCCAAATTCACATTTAGACATCTTTAAAAATAGCTTTTCTTTCTTTAAGACATCTAGGACTTTCCTAAAATGATTGAGATGCTCTTCATGAGTCTTGCTAAAAATCAGTATGTCATCTAAGTATTCTATCACAAAGTAATCAAGAAAAGATCTTAAGACATCATTCATAACTCTCATGAATGTTACAGGAGCATTACAAAGCCCAAATGGCATAACCATCCATTCAAACAAACAAACCTTGCTTTGTTTTGAAGGTTGTCTTCCATTTGTCTCCTTCAACAATCCTAATATGATGATAGCCACTTCTCAAGTCCAACTTAGTGAAATAAATAACACCTTTCAACTGATCAATTACATCTTCAATTCGAGGAAGAGGGTAACGATTCTTTACTGTGATCTTGCTCAAGGCTCTAAAATACACACACATGTGCCATGTACCATATTTATTTGGCACTAAAACAATTGGAGACCCGCATGGCGATGTGCTTGGTCTGATGACCCCTTTGTCAAGCAACTCTTGGATTTGTTTCTTGATTTATGCATTCTCCATGATTGACATCCTGTACATACCATTGTTTGGAAGAGGACAATCTTGCTACAATTGGATCTCATGTTGGATTCCTCTTTTAGGAGGCAATCCTTCAGGTTCCTGAAACATCTTATCATAGGTGTTAACAACCTCAATCAAATCAGATTTTAATATTTCTTCACATCCTTGGAAGGCTTCATTTTCAACATTCTCTTTGGGTTTGATCATCAAGAGTAGAAAATTCTTACTATCATTAACAAGCCTCTTGATTTGTCCAACATTTACAAGAGATACATTTAACTTATTGCTATGTTCTCTAACAATGTACTCATCCCATTTTTAAACAAATGATATTTGCTCTCATGGCGATGAAATATTTCTCTCCTATAAGATAGATATGAGCTTCCCAAAACAATACCACAAATGTCAAGTGGAATTACATCAAGCTCTACCTCATCTATAAAGTTTGCAGTGATGGAAAATTTCAGTTTACATCTTTTTGTCTCATGAAATTTTGCATTGTTACATATCCACCCTAAAGGATAAGGTTTAGGATGAGGAATGTTTTCTAAGTTTAATTTCTTAACAATGTCTTCTGAAATAAGGTTTTCTTGTGATCCACTATCAAACAAAGTATCTATCTTGGTATGCTTTGAAATGAATTCAATGTGGAAAAGCTCTATAAATTTTTTTTTCATGTTGAGTTTCATTGAGGTTACTAGAAGAACTAGTACTTGCAATAGAGTCATTACCTTTAAATCCTATAGTTGTGATCATTGTTTCATCCCCGAAATCGGATCCTAAATAATGCTATGTAGTTACAACAATATTTTGTTTCCCTTTGTTGTTAAATTTTTTGGGTCTCATCTTAGGATGAAGTTTCCAACAATGGTCTTCATCATGGCTTTCTTTTGAACAATGTTTACATGTGCGTCCCTCCTCCTTAAATGAAGAATTCTTCTTCCCTTTGCCTTTGAGTTTCCCCTTTCCTTTGTCTCCACTCTTGAATGGCTTCTTGCTGCCCTCTTGGGGAACATTATTCCCTCTTGCTTGTAAATGAGTTTCCTGTACACAAACTTCATTTAGCTTTGTAGGGTCAAACATGAGAATTGTGTGTCTCAAAGAACCATGTAAACCTCCAATGTATTTTAGTAGAGTGTCTTGAAAGGCCAAATCTATACCCAAAATCAAAGCTCTTTTTCTAAATTCTTGTGTATATATTTGTGCGATTTTACCCTCATCTTGCCTAAAGTTTTGTCAATCCATTATAAATTTTTGCATGTATGCTAATGGATAAATTTGTCTTCTTATTGCAACACCAAAATCATTCCAAGAGGATAAAACCTTACCACTTTTCTTCATCTCCTCTTGAGTTTTAGCCTCCCACCAAATCAGTGTTGCACTTTCCAACCTAAGAGAAGCAAGCTGAATTTTGGTTGCATCATCCTTGATTCTTTGTATCCTGCAATACACTTCAATATGATGAACCCAATTATCTATTTTGTCAGCATTTACCTCTCCATTGTACATAGGAAATTCAAACTTTATGTCAAGCTTTAACAAAGGAGTTTTACCATGTTCCTTTGGAGAATGTGGAGGTGTTTGTGAAGGGGTAGAAGTAGAAGAAGATGAGGATGAGGATGGAGGTGAAGGTGGTGGATTGTCACCATTCCCTACATTCCCTTTTGGAGGTTTGTCTCCATTTCCTCCATATCCTTTTGGAGGTTTTGAGCTCTCTCCTTACAACCTTGATTTCCTCTCCTCATAAAGAACTTTCACCATTTTAGACATTTCTAAGAAAGCTTTTCTAAAAGTTCTCTCATCTTCATACATCCCTTCATGACCTTGTTCGTGTGCCATGATTAGTGAAGCTTGAGATATGTGTGTTCTCCTTGAAACAATTTGTGACCTTGGCTCCACAAGCTCTCCTTCTCTTATTTTGAGTTTCATCCTTGTAACCATCATAAAACACTTGCAAACAAAATCAAACCTTCAAAACAACCTTGAGCTATGATACCAAACTGACTTGTTTTACAAATTTGAAGGTGATAGAAAATATGCAAGTAAAATTTTATGTCTTTTAGGAAATGGATCACTTTGCAAAAGCACATAAATAATGATTTTAAAACTTAGTTTGCAACATAAACATAGAGACAAATATACCATATACAATAACACAAGACAACCAAATGATTAAGGAGTTCAACCCTCCGATGCTACATCTCCTAGTCGAGATTCCAATGTTGGGTCTCTTTCATTAAATTCTCAAATTTGTGTTTACATGGATTTATAGTACTCAAAATTTAAAAATGATGTCTCAAATGGCTCCAGAACAATAAAAAACCCTAAGCTCAGCTCTTGTTGGGCTCAATTTGGCCAAAAGCTGAAGAAGTTATGCCCTAGAGAAGTTTTGTTGCTAACCACTCTACAAACTGGAGTCCTCTACTAACTGTTCTACGATTTTGTAATTCCAGTGACCACCGAGCGCCATTTTTGCCCGGCACCAGCGATATTCTCGTTGGTTCAGGTGCAATTTGTGGGATCGTTTAAATGAAAAATGACACCTTTTCGTAGAAAATTAGGGCCACATGGGGCCATGAGCCCAGGGTCTGGGGCTAACCATCTGCCTCCTTCAGAATAGCCCCCAGTCTTTCGGGTCACAGTTCTAATGCATCATAAGTCTCGAGGTTGGCCCCAATCTTCGCACCTGTCCACCAAGCACTCTACCCTGCCTCCACCTCCGGTTATATGGCATATAGTTAGAACTTGGGTTGGGGCTAAGTCCCGAGCCCTTGGCCACTCCACCTGCGGCCTCTTGGGTTATGTAGTGACCAAGGGCCAGGTGATTTTCCCCAACCCCTTCACCAAACAACATTCTGCCAAAACTTTAAATATGTATTCGCTGCTATAACTATTAAGAACCACCTCGCAACCTATTGGTAAGGCACTTGACTTGTGTGCATGAGGTCATGTGTTCGAATCCTACGGAGGCTAGTTAGTACCTTAACCAATGTTTTTCACAGTACCGAGGTGCCACGTGGCAGCCCATGACTGGGCCACATGGCACGCATCCATTGGTCCACTTAACAATTCCAACAACTAATAAAAATCCAACAATCCTTGAATGAATCCAGTGAAGCCACTTGGAATCCTGACATTGGCCCAAGGTACGATCAACTTTTCTAGTCTGCCTACCCAATCATCCTGCTAAGTCATCATATAGACTTCCCAGTCAGCAGCCTTGCACCTAACCTGCAAAATTTTTACTTGTTTGGGAAAACGATCAGAATGCCATATCGGGAGCATACAATATCGATTTTGAGTGATTCAAGTTGTGTTGGATTCAAGTCAGTGAGCTCTATGCTTTTGTGTTAGTTTCAATCTCTTTTGAACACTTTTAATTTTGAGCACTTTACTAATCCCTTGGATCATTTCCTTTCACAATAAAGTCGTCTAGCTGCTTCATATAGATTTCTTCTTCTATATCCCCTATGTAGGAATGTTGTCTTATGTATGTATGTTATACTTCAAGATGAAAAGCAAAAAAAATAGATAAAATAAATCTAATAGAAATTAGCTTGGAAATAAGAAAAGCAAATATCACTAAAGTCAATTACCTTTATCTAGGAATAACCCTTTGCTATTCATTGAGCTTTGTATTTCTCTACTCTGCCTTTTGCATTCAACTTCTTCCTAAATATCCATTTGTTTCTAATGGGATTTCTTCCAACCGACAAATCCACTAGATCCCAAACCTCATTTTTCTCCAAGATTACCATTTCTTGAACCATGGCCTTTTTCTAGAGTTTTCCATCTTTTAAATCCACTACATAACTAACAATTCTATGATCACCATCAATAATAAATTATGAAAATTTTGAATGAAAATTAAGTGGAGTATACCTTTCTAGCTACCTTTCTCAAATCAATCTCTTCAATGTCAGAGTAGGTTCTTCTTATTCTTATTCTTGTTCTTCTATAGAGTCTAATTCATCATCCTTCAATTCAAATTCTCTACATTTTCTGGTTCTTTCTCCCTTGGTAGAAATTCCTATTTGAAACATCCCTGACTTCTCTAAATACCACATCTCAACTACAAACAACCTTCTTAGTTTATTGTTTCCAAATATTATAACATTTTAGACCATCTTTATATAAAAAAAGACACCTTTTTCAACTTTCTTATCTAGATTACATGTATTCTCCTTTGGAATGTGTACATAAGCATCACAACCAAATACTCTAAGATGTTTAAGAGAAGATTCATACTATTCTATACCTCATGTGTGTCTTTTCACCGAATGTTGATGAGGGCGATCTATTTACCAAATAACTTGTAATATCCACTATCTCTACCTAGAATTCCTATCCTAACTTAGCATCATTGAGCATGCTCCTTTCTTTCTCCATCAACATCATGTTCATCCTTTCTGTGACTCCATTTTACCGAGTTGTGTATGGAGTGGTCTTGTGACTTGCTATACTACACTTCTTACATAATTCTTTTAATCCATTCCCACATAATTCTCCACCATTATCTATCCTCAACACCTTAATTTTTTTCTCTGTCTGGTTTTCCACAAGAGCCTTAAATTGTTTGAACTTGTCAAAGACTTTAGATTTCTTCCTAACGAAATATATCCATGCATTCCTCAAGAATTCATCTATAAATGAGACATGGTACACATATTTACCTAGTGATGGAACAAACACAGGTCATCATTATGCACCAATTGTAATATTCCCTCTGACTTCATAGAACCAAAGGAGAATCTTATTCCATTTTTCTTCCCATATAAACAATGTTCAGAAAAATCAAGGTATGGAGAGTAATTAGACATACCTTCTACAATATTATTACTATGTAGTTATAGAAGGCCCTTCTCTTCGTTAAGTCCTAGTCTTTGAAGTGATAACATAGTTTTTTCTCCAAAAAAATTATTCCTCAAGTTAGAGACCAAATCTCCAAGAACCTGGGGAATGGAACTCTACCTCTATTTGGGATGACAGGATCATGGGAACAACGCCCTTGAATCAATATCAAAACTTAATAGGACAGAAATATTGGTTGGAGGAGAAAGGCACTACTTCATTATACTCCATATCATAGTGGGAATAAAACAGATGGATAGCTTGGAGAGTGTAGTTTCTTCTAGATAGATTGAAAAATCATTGGGAAGAATTGAAGCTTTTACTTGTAGGAGCAGCCCCAATAAATAAAGAGAGCCAAGATAGTTATATATGGGACCCAATCAGAGGAAAATTTACGGTAAAACCAGGTTACAATTTTATGCAAAAATACCACAATTACAAAAACTGGAATCTTTGGACAACAACATGGAAGAATGAATGTTTACCCAAAATATTTTTTTTTGCATGGACTCTTCTTAAAGGCAAGATTTTTACGGCGGAAATTTTTAGGAAAAAAGGTTTTCAAGGCCCTTCTATATGTGTTATCTGTCAAAGGGAAGAAGAAAGTATTCAACATTTATTTTTGAAATGCATTATTGCCAAACAATGTTGGAAGCAAATCATCAGTCCTCTTGAAATGAACAACGACACATTTGAGCAGCTGACAAATCTAAATGTAAATTGGGAGCAAAGTTATCCATATGCAAGGAAAAAAAAACTGTCATAAATCGAATCTGAAAGTGCCTCCCCTCCACTCTATGCTGGAATTTATGGCTAGTTAGGAATAAGTGTATCTTTAAAGGCCAAAAGCCAAATATTGGGACCATTTTAGCCAAGACATGAAATCAAATTTCATAAATGATAAGTGAAAATGGAGTGCCAATTTTGGACCAAAACAGTCTGCAGCAAGAAGAAAAGGATTGGTATAAAAAAGCCCTCATTAAAGACTCAGCAAGGAATCAATTACCAAAGAAGGTAGGAAGAAAATTCAGAGATTGGAAGCTTCGTGGGAACGACAAGGAGATGGAGGAATGGATTAAAAATCAAAGAAATCACATTCTTTTCTTTGATGGAGCCTCAAAGAACAACCTTGGAAGAGCAAGCGCAGGAAGATTAATTTTGGATCCGAAAGGCGAGACAATAACTACTTATGAATGGGGGCTAGGAATAATGACAAACAATAGGGTGAAGGCATACAATTTGCTAATGGGCACCAATATCCTAAAAAAATATCAGTTAAAAGATCCTATTATAATTGGCGACTCGAAAATTATAATAGCAACAATTGAAGCAAGGAGAGACTTCAAAAATCTAGCTTTAAATAAAATTTGACAAAGAATTATGGACAACATAAAGAAGCTGGGGAATGTTGTTTTTAAACACGTTCTTAGAACCCAAAACAAAGAGGCTGACTCATTAGCCAACAAGGCAGTGGAACGAAGATCCGAAACGGCGAAAGCAAACCATGAAATCTATGAACAAGTAATCCCATAATTCGTTCCCTCAAAGGGATAGGCCTAAGACTCAAATCATAGTTAATCACATTAAATCAATTGCAGCAAGGAATCAGAATATGAATAAGCAACAGGAGATCCATCTGTACATGACTGGAAGAAAAATCTTAGCCAATCCTTCTCAAACAATGAGGAGAATCCTCATAATTAAGAATTGGAGGCATCGTGATTTACAACAGAGAAAGAATCGCCCCCAAGATTAGCGCATAGTAGCTAAAGGTCAAATCAATCTTGGTAGTTTTTGTTTTGAGCTGAATGGAAAATCGGGCAAGCACTATAGTCAATGAGATATTCATGAGCAAGCTGAGAAGAGTCACGAGCTTAGCATGCTCAATCAAGCCTTTAAAAATAACCTCAAGTGCAAGAACCTTCATTATCAGAGGCAGCATCGAGAAATAGAAATTAGAGAGCAACGAAATTCAATTATCAATACACAAGAAATAAGTAGAGGGCAACTGTTGAGCCCTGAAACTACATCTCTTATACACACTTTCCTAGAATTTTTCCCCTCACCAGTACCTCATAAGCTATCAAAGATCATTACATATTGATTCTAAAAGAGAATTTAAGTGGTTTTCTAACCATATTTTTGTGTTTTCTACTTGACTTAGATTTTTCTCATCAGCTGCGGAATGTAGCCACTTTCCGCAGCTGACTCAACTTTCCACAACTGTTTTTGTTGATCTCTAGGTTATAGGTGTCATCAAGCAAAATGAGGCATGTGGGCAGTTTAGGATTGATCTGGACATGGATCAGGTCCTATTGGTTCAGCTAAATTCGTAGAGGAAAGCCTTGGTCAAACAATAGTCAAACGAAGAGTTCTACAGCAAACAGGTCTCTGTTTTCAACGCGTGAAGGCTCCGAGGCTATTCCTAGATCCATGGCTTCATTTTGATAGATGTAGACTGCCTCCACGACGCAAATCCAACATTCACCTTTTGGTAGATTGAATGATCTTGGCAACCATCATGCTAAGCTCACAGATGCTGTCTTTTTACGTGTCCTCTGCTGAAGGTGTTTCATAGGAAAACTGTTATGTAATTTCCTTTATAAATAACGCGTTTGCAAACGCATGTAGCTAGTTAGTTTTTGATGTAGTTTTGCTGTTAGTTCATGTACTGTGCCGTGACACTGGTCCTGCTGTTGTAACGAGAGGATCCTTCCTCTCTTTTGCAATATAACAAGACTCTGTTTTATATGACTGTGTGAGCGTAATTCCAGACTGATAACGTGTTAACCAAGGCCGTGCAGAGCGCCCCTACTAGCTGAGGTTTTGTTTCTTTATTTCTGTAAAGTTTTTTTTATGTATTGTTTCCTTATTTCCATTGTACATATTTCATAGTTTTTTCACCTGTGTATATTTCATAAGTTAGTTATGATGTTAACGTTTCATTCCTGTACATGATTTTTCAAGAATTGTATATTTTTACTAACACTAATCAGTGTGTGTTTCAGGATAGGCTAGGCCCGGGCATTTTCATACAATTTTTGCAATAACTGGTGACATGAGATTAGACTCTCTGCTGACTTTGTTTTTCTTAGCTTTTCAATTTCAGTTATGCTTTGATTTCAGTCTTATTCATTTGCTTTGTTAGTTAGTTTAGATATCAAATTCTTCATGTCATTGACGTTATCTCCAGAGCCATATCTTAACCCCGAAAAGACTACTTGGCGAGCTATCGGACTATGAGTGATGTGATTTGATTTTAGTTTTATTTTTCTGCAATTAGATATCAGGTTCTTCATATCATTGACGTTATCTCCAGAGCCGTGGCTTAACCCCGAAAATCTACATGGCGAGCTATCGGATTATGAGTGAAGTGATTTTATTTTACTTTTATTTTTCTACAATCAGATATCAGATTCTTCATGTTATTGACGTTATCTCCAGAGCCATAACTTAACCTCGAAAAGACTACTTGGCGAGCTATCGGACTATAAGTGAAGTGACTTGATTTTATTTTCATTTGCAAGTAGGTAATTTAGATATCAATTCCTCATGTTATTGACGTTATCTCCAGAGCCATGGTTTAACCCCGAAAAAACTACTTGGCGAGCTATCGGACTATAAGTGAAGTGAATTGATTTTACTTTTACTAGTTTGCAGTTTTTGATTTGTTTGAGTACAATAGCTTAACTTATTTTTCTGTATTTAGATGAGCAGCAGAGATAGTGATTTCATGATCAGTAGTTCATCATTTGTTTGATTTGAATAGCAACACATTTCCATTCTTGTTTAAATACTAATTTCATCACTAGTATGTTTTGAGATCCTTTGAAGTGTTAAGCTCTGAAAATCATCATAAAGGACATAATTGCCTTAAAATCTATATCCATACTTGCCTTCTAAAGTGTTCTCAAAACTCAGGAATAGGATTTCCATTCACATTAGGAGATAAACGAAGATAAAACCCACAAAACAAAATAAAAATTGAAAGCAATAAAAAGTAAGAAAGAGGTTGTCTTGCACATATAGTGCGCCACACTTCATCAGTTTACGACTCCCAGATTGATAATTAATGTAGAAATTTAGGACATACTAAATTGACTAAACATTTTGGCGCCGTTGCCGAGGAAGTGTAACTAGGTAGCCCATCTCTTACATATAAAAAAAAAAAAAAAAAAGGGAAAAATTGATAACTTCTTGAAGTATTCTCTCCTCTTGCACCTAGTGTGATTTGGAGGATCAGAAAAGAGAATTATTAGTTCAATAATTTCTTGATTATGCTCTCTTCTTGCAACTAGTGTGATCTAGAAAATCAAAAAGAAAATTATTAGCTCGACTTGGAAAAAATAAAAAATAAAAAAAATTACATGCATAGAGCAAGAGATTCTAGGGGAAGGTTTATAGCTATGGCCAAGAGTTCGATTTTCACAACTCCAGCTACTTCAAGGCATAGACAAGATACACCTCCATCTGCTCCCAACCTTAGGATTCCTGGAATTCAAGGAGCAGCAACTGAATTAGGAGATTCTCCCAAACTATCTACTAAATCTGATCTAGGAGAAGAACCTTTCTTCACTTCTACAAGAGAACATACTGTAATCAAAGAAGTAGAATCACCTGAAGAAGAGGGAAAGGGAGAAACTCCCTCTCGTCCACCATTAATAGAAGAACCAGAAGACTCTGAGGAAACTATCATGACGGAGGAAGTAGTAGATGGATTTGGAGGAGGGGGTAGAGGTAGAGGAAGAGGAAATAATGGAGGCAACAATGGAGGAGGTAGAGGTAATAATGGGGGAAATATGGAAGGAGATGACTCATTTGGATTCCATATAGCCGATGAGGAAACTCATACAACATTGAAAAACATTTCACCATCTATCCTCCCAAACTTTTATGGGTTACGAAGTGAGGATCCTTAAACATTTCTATTTGAGTTTGAAGTCTTGTGCCGAACCTATGATTATATGGAAGACTCTCAAAAACTCAAATTGTTTCCTTCAACATTGAAGGGAGCTGCTTTAAAATGGTTCATGGGATTAGTCACGCAATCTATTAGGACTTGGAATGATATGAAACAAACATTTTTGGATAGATACCTAGACTATTGTATGCCCACCAATCATAAGGATGAGGTATTCAAAATGATGCAAAAAGAAGACGAAAACTTGGAGGCTTTACTTGAAAGATTTCAATACAACTTAAAGAGAGCGAAAATGAGTAATTTAGATGAGGAAACCTTGAAAGCCCTTCTATTAAAAGCCAATAGAGATGAATGGATATATATTTTAAACATGATGGGGAAGGGAGACATTTCTCAACTTCCACTTCATGATATAGCAGAATTATGTGTCCATCTCTCAAGGGGAAAATCTAAAATGAGAAGAGGGCCTAGAGATCGTTCTCTTATTAGAGCAAACAAATTTGCAACTGGATCGATAAGTAGGGCAGAGATTGGCAATATGATTGATGAGTTCAAAACTAATATTCTAGGGAGCCTTAGTGAACATCTAGACACCCTTAAAATACAAAACAAGCAGAAAGCAGAAGCTGATTCCTTGGCCATCTTTTGTCCAAAATGTAGAAAGAAACATGTTCTAAGGGAATGCCCCTTGCAAAAGTTGTAGAAATATTTATGATTTGCTCAGAAAGTCATGAGACCAAGGATTGTCCTTCAATTCCTGGGCTCAAAGCTGTCTTTCAGGAAGATCCAAATTCAGTAGAATCCCTCTGCTTTGTTTCAAGAAGACCTTGGCAGGGGCAACAAAATCAAGGATTTAGCAATCCTATGAACTTTCAGCTCCCGCCAAATTGGAATTCTTGGCAACAACCTTGGCCCCAACCTCAAAATCCATACCAATCATGGGCACAAGGGATGAAAAATCGTTATGGGAGATTTGCTCAGTTTTATCAATATCCTCCATCTTTTCAAAATCAAAAAAATCCACAGCTTCCAAATCAAAACCCACAACTTTCATTGCCATTTCCACAACAACAACCTTCTCAACAAAATCCAAATTCTCAACTCTTGCTTCCATTTCAACAAAAGACAAATCAACTAATAGCTCAGCCATTGCCAAATCCCAACAACAAAAATCCTCAAAATGCTTACATGGTAGAAGGACAACAATTTCCTACCTATATGATTGTTCCTCTTAATGATTTTCAACTTAGATCTAGTAGAGTTTTAGAAAAACCTTCTATAGATGTTCAAGAGCAAGATACCTCTGAGGAGGATTCTCTTAAAGTCAATAAAGGTTCTAAGGAAGTATGTCTTCAAAATCCAATCATCAAAAAGAAAAAGAAAAAGAGTCAACCTCCACAACTCCTATAGTTGAGCAACCTGCATCTTCATCCACGCCTCCTTTCCCTGAAAGATTACAAATTGACAAAGGGGTGGAAAAACAAATCTTGTTGCCTGATTATGATTTTCTAGATGAATTAAATAATGTCTGTATCAAGATTCCCTTGCTACAAGCCATCAGAGAGATTCCTATTCTAGCAAAAACAATAAAGGAGTTGAGTCTCAAAAGATCAGGAAGGAAACCAAGAGATACAAGAAGAATCCACTTGGTAGGAAAAATTGTAGATATCATGATGGGAAAAATTACCATGCAGAAACATGTGGATCCAGGTAGTCCAATTGTCAAGACACATATAAATGGGATAGAAATTTCAAATACTTTGATTGACTTAGGGGCTGCTATAAACATTATGAGTAGACAAACTATGGAACAGCTCAAACTTCCTAATCTTCTTTTTACACCCACCTTACTGCAACTTACAAATAGATCAATAATTAAACCAGATGGTGTACTAGAAGATATTTCAGTCTCCTTAGATTCTTGGGAATATCCAGTAGATTTCATGATTTTGACTCCCAAGAGTACTTTAGGAGGGCACCCACTCATGTTAGGAAGACCTTGGCTAGCCACAGTTGATGCTTCCATTAGTTGTAGATCTGGGGTTATGTACATTTCTGATGGTAGTTCAACAAAAAAATTCAATTTGTATCCTCCAGCGAAAGCAATTACAGAAGTAGGAGACAATGAATGGGTCAATGATGAAGATATTATACAACCTGTCTTTACTATCTCTGAGATTAGTGAAGATAGTCAAATTTTGAACACATTAGAAAATTTTGAAACATCTTCAGAATATGACCACACACAATTTCAGTTAGATTATGATATTGAATATTTATCATCAAGACAAATGTCTCTTTACTCTATGGAAGAGTTTGGTAGTTCTACCATTGAGATTTTTCCAGGTAAAACACTGAATATCAACAAAAATTTGGAAAAGTCACAATAGGAAGAACTAACCAAAATCTTGCAAAAAAATTCTGCTGCATTTGCATGGGAGTATACTGATATGAAAGGTATTAACCCTAAGACTTGCATCCATCATATCTATATCGAGGAAAACATTAGACCAATAAGATAACCTCAGAGAAGGATGAATCCAAATCTTAGGGAGATAGTGAAAGAAGAGATCCAAAAACTACTCAATGTAAACTTCATTTATCCAATTTTAGATAGCCAATGGGTTTCTCCTTTGGTTATAGTACCTAAAAAGAATGGTAAATGGAGGGTATGCATTGATTACAGGAATTGAATAAAGCAACTTTGAGGGATCACTTTCCTTTGCCCTTTATCGATCAAGTATTAGATACATTAGCAGGCAAAAAGTACTTTTCATTTCTGGATGGTTTTAGTGGTTATAATCAAATTCAGGTAGCACCTGAAGATCAGGATAAGACCACATTTACCTGTCCATGGGGAACTTTTGCTTATTGAGTGCTTCCTTTTGGATTATGTAATGCACCCGCAACATTCCAAAGAGCAGTATTATGAATTTTTTCTGATCTAATCCATGATTGTGTAGAGGTATATATGGATGATTTTACAGTTTATGGTGATTCGTTTGAAGAGGCATTAGAAAATTTGGAAAAACTCCTTATAAGATGTAAAGAAACAAACCTTTCATTAAGCCATGAAAAATGCTTTATGATGTTTACTGAAGGTATTGTTTTAGGACATTATATTTCAGGGGATGGGATTAAAGTTGATAGATCAAAAGTTGAAGCAATTTCCAAGTTACCTATTCCAAATTGTCAAAAAGATGTTAGAAGTTTTCTGGGATTTACTGGATATTATAGAATATTTATAGAAAACTTCACCAAAATAGCATCTCCACTCTTCAAACTACTTACAAAAGACTGTGAATTCAAATGGGGTCCTGATTGCCAATCATCATTTGAAACTTTGAAAACAAGAATATCTTAAGCGCCTATCTTGAGAGGACCAAATTAGAAACTCCCTTTCCATATTTCTACAGATGTTTTAGATAAAGCTCTAGGGGCTGTATTGAGAAAAAAATATTTATTTCCTTATGCCATTTACTATACCAGTAAAAATTTAACTCCCACTGAGTTGAACTATACTATAACTGAAAAAGAGTTCTTATTTGTTGTTCATGCAATCAATAAGTTCATACTTTATATAACAGGTTATGAAACTTTTATTCATACTGATCATTCTGCAATTAGATATCTAATGAACAAACCCATTACTAATGGCAGAGTTACAAGGTGGCTCCTACTTTTACAGGAATTCAATATTACTATGTTAGATAGACCAGGGAAACAAAACACAATAGCTGATTTCTTGTCTCGGATTCAGAATACTAAAGAAGATTCTCCTGTAGAGGACAAGTTTCTTGATGAATATTTATTTGCAGTAACTACTAAGACCCCTTGGTATGCAGATATAGCTAATTATTTAGTTACAGGGAAACTACCTCCACATTTATTTCATGGG
Source organism: Pinus taeda (assembly GCA_000404065.3). Classification (NCBI taxonomy): domain Eukaryota; kingdom Viridiplantae; phylum Streptophyta; class Pinopsida; order Pinales; family Pinaceae; genus Pinus; species Pinus taeda. The sequence continues at coordinate 177,033 of APFE030660196.1, read as the reverse complement.
GAAAGAAGAAAGATTATTCAGGAGAGTTCAAAATATTCATGGATTTCTAACGAATTGTTTAAAACAGGGCCAGATTTTGTGATTAGAAGATGTGTTAGGGAAGATGAAATGCCTGATATTCTCAAAGGATGTCATGATGAACCATGCGGCGTACACTTTGCTGACAAAAGGACAACCTATAAAATCCTCTCTTTAGGATATTATTGGCCATCCCTCTTCAAATATGCAAAACAATATGTCAAAAGATGTGACAGCTGCCAAAGATTTGGGAAACCTACCCTCTCAAATGAAATGCCATTAGAACCACATGTACTCATTGAACCCTTTGAAAAATGAGCTTTAGACTTCATTGGACCTATTAATCCACCATCTAAACAGAAAAATTATATATTGGTATGTACTGATTATGTCACTAAATGGGTAGAAGCCAAAGCATTATTTTCTGCTACTGAGCATTCAGTTGTTAGTTTTCTTTATGAGGATATTTTTACTCGCTTTGGTGTTCCAAGAGAAATTGTGACAGATCAGGGAGGTCAATTCACATCCAAACTGGTAGAGAAGCTAATGGAAGAATACAAGGTCAAGCACAAAAAATCTACTCCTTACCATCTGCAAGCAAATGGTCAAGTGGAGTCTACAAAAAAAGTTATTGAAGGCATCATTACCAAGACTTTTCATCTACATAGAAGAGATTGGGAAAAAAGGCTTCCTGAAGCCTTATGGGCTTACAGAACTACATGGAGGAATACAACAAGACATTCTCCCTATGAACTTTTTTATGGGAAAGAAGTTTTGCTCCTCATTGAGTTCCAAGTTAGAACTTTCATGATGGTAGTTCAGTTGGGAATGGATCTATCAGAAGCCCAAAAGCATAGAATGGAGCAATTGAATGAACTAGATGAGATCAAACAAGAAGCAATCCTAAGAACTGATCTAGTTCAGTATCAAAGAGCTAACTGGCATGACAAATACATCAAGGAGAAAAAGTTTCAAGAAGGAGACTGGGCATTTCTATTTGCTTCCAAGTTTAAAGATTTCAAAGGTAAATTTCAGACTCATTGGCTTGGGCCATATGAGATTGACAAAGTCTTTAGCAATGGAGTGGTAAGAATCAAAACCATTGATGAATATCAAACTCCTCTTATTGTGAATGGTCACAGATTAAAAGTCTATTATAAGCCACTCGCAAAGGAGGAATATGTCAAAATCTTTCAAGATAATTCTGCAATAAGGCTGGTGAAGAAGAATCCTCCTTCTCCACCAGCCTATTCCTTGTTCTTTTCTATTTTATATATAAAAAAAAAAACCTGAAAACCAATCACTGATTGGCAGTCTTATACAAAAAATACAGGGCGAAAATCAGAAACTTCTGACGCCCTATATTTTCCAAAAAAATCCCTCTCATTTCATTCATAGTTTCATGTCACTCCACTTCATTTCACTCCACTTCACTTCATTTCATTTCACTTCACTTCATTTCATTCCATTTTATCATCACATTACGCCAATAAAAGCCCTTTCATGACCAGTTTTCATTCATTCAGTCATCATTCATTTCCATCCGTCTCCATTCAGTCATATGTTCACTGTGTCAGTTTCCATAGATGAATCTTGTTTCCGCAGCTAAAAACTGATTCCGCAGCTAACACTCTGTTATTCAGCACTGACAGTCAAATGTTAGCCAAATAATAATGAGGACCAAATGCAGGTATGACAAAGGAAAATATTTTGAAGATATAAAGCACCTAAAAGCACCAACAGGAAACAACCAATCATAGGTCAGTGGATGGAAGTGGTAAGATTCTAAGGTATGAGAAAAATTCATTTCTAATAGCATTTTAAAGCACATTCTATATAGTTATGAAACCACCGGCTCCATTATGTGTAATGATTCACCTTGATAGCTTTCATAACCGCTCCATGGCCTTTACATAATTCCACCATGAACTTTGCATTAATTTTTAACGGCCTCATGATCCGCCTCCGAATTTAACTCGTGTTTAATTGTACTTTGACATTCCACCTGTTGAACCGGGTAATTATGAGGACGTAATCTATTTGATCATGGCTCTTTCCTGCCGCAAAAATTCCACAGCCATTTTGTGAGCATGCTAGCGTCTATTCCACAGCCTTCTAATTCAAAGTTATGCCGGGCTCACTCCATTCCCATACTATCCCATTGAAGTTGCATTTGTTATTTCTAGCCTCTTTGTTAGGATATTCCGACACATAGGAAATATTTAAGTATAACTTGGTCGAGTATAGAGTTAGGTAAAGTGTGTTTCTTTACTATGTACTTTTGTAACTTACAATCCGACGGTCACAATATGTAGTGATTCGACGGTTCATTCTCTCCTCGGTATTACCGACACTTGATCCATGGCTTAACACCCGATTGATCCATGATCTCTATTTAAAGAGCATGGAGGGTCATTTGTAGGTTAACTGTTCATAGAGAAGCTTATGTAATTTTATCTTTTATTAATAAATTGCCTGAAGTGCCGTGTGGCTCAGGCGTGGACTGTTTCCCTCTTGAGGGTTTAAACCACGTCAAAAATACTGGTGTATTGATCTGTGACTATTGTGAGCGGTGTCCTTTGGTGTTCTGTCTAAGGAACTTACCTTGTAAATTCCTACATGGTATCAGAGCTATTTGAGGGCCGCGTCCGTTGGTGATCCAAATCTGAAGCCGGTAGAATTGCATCTGACTACCGTTTCCTAGATCTGTTGTTTCTGGCTGCTTTCGGGCTGAGAGGAATGCTCTGTTGTATTAGGAACATCTGTTCCAGTGAGGAACCCCTTTCGTTTCATGCAAAAAGGTTTCTAGTAGCCCTAGCTACGTCATTTTTAAGATCTGGAGGTATACAATGTTTTTTTGCAGTTTCTAGTTATTTTCTCTCTGTTTATTATTTCGGTTTATTTAGCTTATTTTTTTTACCGGATCTATACCTTTCATTTCTGCGTATGCTCTTTTCCCTGCGACTCTGTGTGATTTGGGCAAATCAGAAACATAGAGGAAGGATTTTTCTCATGCGTATGCTCTTTTCCGCTGCGCCTTAGTGTGATCTCGGAAAATCAGAAACATTGAGGAAAATATTTAGTTTCCGGGTAAAGCTAACATTAAGCCGTAAGGTTTGTTTTTTTTGTATGTCCATGTTGGGTTTTTTGTTTTTTGTTTTGTAGGGAAAAAAGAGCTTTCTCAAGAAAGCACGCAACCCAAAGCTTCAGTGACTAAAAAAAAAAAGCCCCCCCGCCCTCTCTCTCTATCTCTCTCTCTCAAACTTTTTGTTTAGCTCACTTGGTTCAAAGCTAATTTATGAGAGGAGAGGTCTTGGGTTCAAGTCTCCTTTTTGTTGGAAAAGGGGCGTTTTTTTTTCATTTCCGCACATTCCTGCACTTCGTCGGCGCCTTCATCAACTTTTCTTCAAAAAGCCATAACTTCTTCATCCAGAAGCCGTTTTCAGAGCCGTTTTTTTTGAACCAGCTTAATTTTTCGAGATTCCATTGGAACACTTAGTTTTAGCATATATAGCTTCAGTTTCTGTTAAAATGGAAAGTCCATGCCAAGTTATTCTTGACAGCACCAACTACTTCCAATGGTGGTCCTACATTATGGATTTACTTAGAAGTAAAGGTGTTTACAGAATAGCCTCTGGCCAAGAAACCAAACCGAAAGATGAAGATAAGGTAGCTAAATGGGAAAATAGGCAAGATTAAGCACGTGGGTTGATAGGGATGTCTATTTCTCCAGATCTTAGATTCCATATTGCAGAACTTGATACTCCTAATAAAGCAATGGAGCATCTTACTAAAGTTTTTGGAATCAAAAATGAAATTAGAGCCCATCAACTTGAAAATGAGTTGCTTACATTGGACCCCAATAATTTTTCTTGCATTGAATATTTTTTGTCCAAATTCAAGACCCTTATATTTCTCTTGGAAGGTGTTAAGGTTAAGAAAGAAGATAGTAACCTTATCTATTCCATTATTACTAAGTTGGGACCAGCCTACTCTGTGTTTGTTTCCACCTTCCATTCTACAAGAGAAGCCTTCATTTCTCAAGGACAAGACTACAAGTCTTCTTCCTTTGATTCTTTTTGTGATTCTTTAATAAGAGAACAAGAAAAACTCTTACACCTTGGTCTTCTTAATCTTGGAAACTCTTCTAAGAAAGTGTTAGCCGCCCAACAGCAACGAAATTCAAAGAATCCTAAGAAGTCATATCCTAAAAGGAATGGTCCTAAACCAAACAAGGGTCTTAAGCAATTTCAGCCTCAAAATGAAAATCATTTCACCAGAATGATAAGGCAAATAAAAAAAAAGGGTAGAAAACGGATAGACATTGCCACTTTTGTAATCGAGATGGTCACTTAGAATATAAATTATTTAAGAAGATGGAAGCCTTGGAAGCAGCAATGAAGAAGCATAACATCCATTTGGAGCACTCTTCAAATTCATCTTCAAGAATGGAACTTTCTGCATGTGGTTGTCAAGCATCTCGGTTTGGCTATGCACTAAATGTATATTCTTCCTCTCATTCTCATGAGTGGCTCTTTGATTCTGGAGCTTCTTATCACATGGCCAAAAATAAAGCCATGTTTTATTCTTTAAATGATTGTAACACCAAAAATATATATGTTGGTGATGATAGATCTGTTAGTGTTGTAGGGACTGGAACTGTTCACATAGACAATGGTAAATTTAATGATGTATTATGTGTTCCAACCTTATCTTGCAACCTTCTATCTATATATCAGATAACTCATTCACGTGAACGTAAAATCGTTGAATTTTCACCTCGAGATGTTGTAATTAAGGACCTAAAGGATCCTAGATAGATTTTAGCTACTGGCATTGCTGATGATTCTACAAGGTTGTA
>APFE030660196.1:156352-169035 GCA_000404065.3 Pinus taeda | reverse complement strand
TGTAGCTTGTCCATTCTCGGTTGAATGACAAGCTCAACTTGGTCTCTATATGCCAAGTCTCTTCTTGCACTAACAATTCGTTTGCAAGTGTTTTCTGTGTTTTCAAGCGACAGGTTGCCAGCTCTGTTGGAGGGCGAGGACTTCTTCGGCGGAAATAGTCACCTCCAAGGATACCAAGGGTCCCACATGCTGTTCAAGGTAGCAAGCTCATTAGACACCAAAAAAGATTTACTCAAGAGGGAGTTTCTGGAGCCCTTAGCTTAGTTTCTATTTTGAAAAGTTAAAACAAATTTTCTCCTTTTCATTTAAAAGCATTTGTTTTCTCATGAAAAGTATAAAAAATAAAAAATTATTTTTGTTGCCAGATTCAGTTGTTTTCATGTTATATCTTTCACGCTGAGATCTGAAGTTTCAAGTCGAGATACAAATATGATATCTAGTTAATGGTTTATAACTCGTGGTGGTTTGAAAGCATTCATCTTTTTTTTAAATCTTCAGTTGCTGGATATCATTTGGGTCATTCAAAGAGCACTGTGATCTAGCTGAGGACAAATGATTGTTGTTCACATTTCATGTTTCTATAATCATCTAGCAAGTAACCAGCTTAATAATGATCTCTCAAGGCACTGGTCTACTAACTAATCAAATCATTTTAGTGCTTATTTTAATCGTGTCTCGTGTCTCCCAACCAACTGGTTGACAGTTGGTCTTCATCATCTCTCAGGGTCTACCCCCCTTAGCCGCGGGAGACAGGCTTAAACGGAGGGATCGGGGATCAGAGTGACAGCCCCCGGTCTTAGCGTTGTCGTGCCAATCCGCGCGACAACACTACTGAGGCAGATAACTAGCCAAGGAATCCGAATCAATGTTACAGGTGCACAGAAGATCGGAGAGATGCAACTTGACAATTGGCAGGAGAATTTCCATAAGGGAAATCGAGACTTAGAGGGAGTCCAGCAGAGAACTTCCAGGAGTGAAGTAGGGGGAATCAGCGGGAGTCCAAAAGAGAACTTCCGAAGGGAAGTAGAGAGACTCGGAGGAGTCGACAGAAGAGCAGAGAGATGGCCATGAATGGGTTGAGGGATCCGGATAGGCTAGACGGGGCGTCCAACTTTGTGGTCTGGAAGGTTAGGATCCTATCCATTCTAGATAGACATCGCATCAAGGCCTTCGCCTTGAGAACAATGGCGATCCCAATTGACCCAATTGATAATGAGAAGTACGAGGAGACAATGGCCAAGGTGAAATGCATCAGCCTTGATGGGGTCAATGATCATGTGGTCCAACATATTACCGAGAAGGAGACAACAAAGGAAATGCGGAACGCCTTGAAAAAGTTGTACCAGCATACTTCCGTGCAGAGGAAGATGTTACTTAATAATCAACTGCGGTCATACCAGATGCAAAAGGGGGAGCATATAGATCACTTCCTCGATCGATTTAAGGAGATTCGGGACCAACTGACTTCCATAGGAGCCACGCCGGATCAGGAGATGTTGGTGAGGACCGCTCTAAATGCAATCTCCGAGGAGTGGGAGACATTTGTCCAGAGCATTCTGGGCAGGGCAAATCTTCGAGATTGGGAAGAATTGTGGGCAGCTCTTCGCCAAGAAGAGATCAAACAGTTGTCCAAGACAGGAAGTAGCAGCAAAGAAGTCTAGATCAAGAAGGAAGAGGAAGAGGATGCAGCTCTGGCATCTACAGGAAAGTAGGAGAAGAGGAAGAAAAAGGACCTCTCCAAGGTCAAATGCTTCAACTGCGGGGAACTGGTGCATTATGCGAACCAGTGTTCGAATAAGAAGAGTAAGGGAGAGGCATCTGACTCTACGGCAACGCCAACGAAGGCGGAAAAGGAGGTAGAGGAGGATGACAATTGTGCCATGAGTGCTCATGTACCTCTAGAGAAGAGGTGGGGAGACATCGAGGTGTATTCAGGAGGACTATAGGCGATGAGGGTCAGGAACCTTGAGGTACCCAACCTCTTGGATTATACCTTGCTACAGGAGCCCCGAAGAGAGAGTAGCAAGACTGGCAGATGTCGGTAGTGACGGATGTCGGTAGAGATGGGTGCGGATGAAGCGATGAAGAGTGCTACAGTGCAGGAGTCCCCGAGTAGTGTGATGCTAGTAGGCTGCAACAATGCGAGAGGCACGGAGAGTGTTGCAACAGTGCAGAATGGCACAGAGAGGTTTGTAGCAATGCGAGAGGCATGGAGAGTGTTGCAACAGTGCAGGATGGCACAGAGAGGTTTGTAGCAATGCGAGAGGCAAGGAGTTGTTGCAGTACCGCAGAGGCAGTAGAGGGAGCACGTGTTAGCGGCAGAGAGAACTTCAACATCGAGAGTGTTTCTAGCCTGACAGGGATGTCAGTAGTTGGGTGGATCAATTACTTACTTCCCAGTAACTGAGTTGCATTGCAGTAGCAGTTAACAGTAGCACGATGCAGCATGATGAGAGGGGGTTGCAGTGCAGATGCAATGTTGGGAGAAAGGACCCACAACAGCACTCATGCAGAGGGAGCTGCCATACAGATGCAGCAGTGGCAGTGGCAGAGCCATGGGCAGCAGTACAAGATGTAACAGTGCAGAGGATGTTGGGCGGGGGGGCCTAGCATCAGCACAGGTACCAGTGTCATATAATCAGAGTGATGCTCAATGTGGAGTATTACTAGAGCACAGTTCTCGCTAAGAGGGAGTGTTGATTTGGGGTAGCATCAGACGTGCTCTAGCCATGAAAATTGGTGGAGAGGCTAAAGCACATGAGATCTCCAAGAACCATAAATGGTTTGGGCAGATTCTACCTGGTTTGGAAGATATTAAAATAATTAATATTTTTAATGGAGTTCCTAAGTCTAAACTTAGGAAAAATAAAATATTAATAGGTATTAATATAAAACTAGGTTAGAATGTTCCAAAAGACGTGGATCAAGCCAAATATAATCTTAGTTGTTGATTAGACAAGTAATCTTGACCATTAAAGGACCAACACGAAAAGTATAAGAGGAGGCTTGAGGGTCAGTTGGAAAATACATCAGAGTGATCAGTCATTCAATTTGCTAGAGCGGGGTTGCTAAGCAAAGTCAAATCAGTGATCAGCAGCGAGGGGTAGTGAGTACTGGACAGAGAGGCAGAGATAGTGACAAGAGAGCAACGCAGAGGTAGAGAGCGAGAAGCAGTAGCCAAAGTAGGCCACACAGAGCCCAGCAGAGACTGCGCAGAGGCCAAAGGGCTTGTGTCATCCACGCAGAAGGCAGCAAGAGTAACGCAGAGGGTCCCAGAGGTTGCGCAATGCCTCAAAGGGCTAACGCAAAGGAAGCAAGAGGCCGATGCAGAGCAGCAAGAGGCTGACGCAGAGCAGCAGGAGGCTGACGCAGAGTAGCGGGAGGCTGACGCAGTGCTTCAGAGTGGCTAGAGAGGGGTTCATTGGACAGGGTTTCTGAATACTTGTTTTTGAATAGAGACGTATTACTGCCGGTTGTTTTTCTCTATTAGATGAGCCAGTTTGGCACCCAATTGTACTCAAGCAAATATTGCATAATAATAAACTCTCCGAATATTTGCACTGATCTTCCCGCATTGGGTTTTTCCGGGGACATTTGTCCAAAAATAGCGGTGTCACTTGTGTGTTTGTTTTCTTTGAGCAGTTGATCTGTAGACGTTGAGACTGTATTGTGTTTATTTCGTTATTTATATGTCTTAAATAACTTGTTTGAATTTAACAAGTAGAAGAAATAAACCAAAAGAATACAGATTAAATTTCTAACGAGTAATACTTCGAAATTTCAACATAGGGAAATGAGGATAGGGACCATAGTAGTATTGATGGACGCATCGTGTTCCAATTGATCTGGGATCAATTGGAACTAACTTCGGGTCAATAAGAGTGATATAACTCACTCTCCCTTGGAACTGATTTTGGATCAGTAAGAGTGGTATGATACACTCTATTTGGAATTGATTTCAGATCAGTGAGAGTGGTATGAGACACTCTCTTTATATGGGACTGAGTTCCGGTCAATAGAGGATGGTATGATACATTCTCGATCACTTCTTCTTCTTCATAGTTCAGCAAAGCAGAGCAGTGCAGGGCACGGATGGCAGAGATAGTACAGTCTGGCAGATGGATTAGCAAATGGAGTTCTCCCTAGTTGAGAGGGAGTGTTAAAATTGGCAACTAGGGCCAAACTCCATGTGGGTCTTCTTATTCATGGCAACTGATATTTTATTTGGATTCCTCTTGTCGCGAGGTGTAGGATTGATCTAAAGATCATTCGATTCTGACATGTACTCATTGAGATATGAATTTATTTGTGTTATGGGACAATTCGTCAAGGTCGACCAACAACGAAATTGCCCCCACTTATCCTCCACGTTTTAGTATAAATAGAAGAGGACTTTAAGTCATTTGCCACACACACTCTTGTGATCTCTCTTCATTTTGTTTTGGGTTTGATGAAGAGATCTAGAGGTAGTGCTCTAGGATATACGCTACCATGAAGTGCCCTAGCCGTGGAAGAAAAAGGGTCTTCTTGTAGATCCTACGCTGCCCTACTTTTCAGTTAATGATGCAACTCCTTAACGCAACCAAAGGAGGAGTCTTGCAAGCAGTCATGGAAGAATGTAATACGTTGTCATGGAAGGATGTCATGGAACCTAATATGCTGCCCTAGAGGATGTTCTAGACTCTAACGCAGTCATGGAAGAAGTCTATAAGAGCCATGAATGTTGATTTGGGATAGCATCAGATGTGCTCTAGCCATGAAAATTGGTGGAGAAGTTAAAGCACATGAGATCTCCAAGACCCAGGAATGGTTTGGGAAGATTCTAAATAGTTTGGGAGATATTAAAATAATTAATATTTTTAATGGAGTTCCTAAGTCTAAACTTTGGAAAAATAAAATATTAATGGGTATTAATATAAAACTGGGTTAGAATGTTCCAAAAGTCATGGATCAAGCCAAATCTAATATTAGTCGTTGATTAGAGATTTAATCTCAGTCGTTGAAGGACCAACAGGAAAAGTATAAGAGGAGGCTTGAGGGTCAGTTGGAGAACACACCAGAGTGATGAGTCATTCGATTTGTTAGAGCGGGGTTGCTAAGCAAAGTCGAATCAGTGATCAACAGCGAGGTGCAGTGAGTACTGGACAGAGAGGCAGAGATAGTGCCGAGAGACCAGCGCAAAGGCAAAGAGTGAGACATAGTAGCCAGAGCAGGCCACGTAGAGCCCAGCAGAGAGTGCAGAGGCTAGAGGGCTTGCATCATCCATGCAGACGGCAACAGGAGTGACATAGAGGGTCCTAGAGGCTGCGCAGTGCCTTAGAGGGCTGACACTGAGGGTTTTGAGGATGACGTAGAGTAGTAGGAAACTCAACTGTGGGAAACTGGGTCATTATGTGAACCATTGTCCGAGGAAGAAGAGTAGGGGAGAGATACCTAATTTAAGGCAATGCCAGCGAATGTAGAGAAGGAAGTTGAGGAGGATGATGATTGTGCCATGAGTGCTCATGTACCTCTAGAGAAGAGGTGGGGAGACATCGAGCTATTACTCAGGAGGACTACAGGCGATGAGGGAGCCCCGAAGAGAAAGTAGGAGGACTGGCGGATGTCGGTAGAAACAGATGTGGATGAGGTGGCAGAAAGTGCTACAGTGCAGGGGTCCCCAGGCAGCACCAGGCTAGCAGGCTGCAACAGTGCGAGAGGCATGGAGAGTGTTGCAACAGTGCAGGATGGCACAGAGAGTTCTGCAACAATGCGAAATGCAGAGAGTTGTTGCAGCAGCGCAAAAGTCAGTAGAGGGAGCAATTGTTAGCGGCAAAGGGAGCATCAGCATCAGGAGTGCTTCTAGCCTGACAAGGATGTCAATAGTTGGGTGGATCAGTTACTTCTCAGTAACTGAGTTGCAATGCAGTAGCAATTAGCAGTAGCACGATGCAGCATGATGAGAGGGGGTTGCAGTGTAGATGCAGTGTTGGGAGAAAGGACTAGCAACCACACGGATGCAGAGGGAGCTGTCGTACGAATGCAGCAGTGGCAGTGGCAAGGCCATAGGCAGCAGTACAAGATGCAGCAATGCAGAGTATGTTGGGCGGGAAGGCCTAGCATTAGCACAGGTACCGGTGCCAAATAATCAGAGTGATGCTCCGGGTGGAGTATTACTAGAGCACAGTCCTTGCTAAGATGGAATGTTGATTTGGGGTAGCATCGAATGTGCTCTACCCATGAAAATTGGTGGAGAGGCTAAAGCATATGAGATCTCCAAGACCCAAAATTGGTTTGGGCAGAATATAACTGGTTTGGGAGATATTAAAATAATTAATAATTTTAATGGAGTTCCTAAGTCAAAACTAAGGAAAAATAAAATATTAATGGGTCTTAATATAAAATTAGGTTAGAAGGTTCCAAAAGTCATGGATCAAGCCAAATCTAATCTTAGCCATTAATTAGAGATTTAATCTCGGTCATTGAAGGACCAACAGGAAAAGTAGAAGAGGAGGCTTGAGGGTCAGTTAGAGAACACACCAAAGTGACCAATCATTTGATTTGTTAGAGCAGGGTTGCTAAGCAAAGTGGAATAAGTGATGAGCAGTGAGGGGCAATGAGTAATGGACAGAGAGGCAGAGACAGTGCTGAGAGACCAACACGGAGGCAGAGAGCGAGACGCAGCAGCCAGAGTAGGCCACGCAGAGCCCATCAGAGAGCGCAAAGGCCAGAGGCCTGCGTCATCCACGCAGAGGGCAGCAGGAGTGACGCAGAGGGTCCCAGAGGTTGTGCAGTGCCTCAGAGGGCTGATGTGGAGGGTTCTAAGGCTGACGAAGTGCTTCAGAGTTGCTGGGGAGGGTTTCGTGGGACAGGTTTTCTGAATACCTGTTTCCAAATAGATAGGTATTACTGTCGGTTGTCTTCCTCTGTCGGGTGAACCAGTTTGGCACCCAGTGGTACTCAAGGAAATATTTCATAATAATAAACCCTCATAATAGTTGCACTAGTTTTCTCGCATTGGGTTTTTCTGGGGACAATTGTCAAAAAATAGCAGTGTCACTTGTGTGTTTGTTTTCTTTTAGTTGTTGATCTATAGATGTTGAGACTATAGTGTGTTTATTTCGTTATTTATATGTATTAAATAACTTGTTCAGAATTAACAAGTAGAAGAAATAAGCCAGAAGAATACAGATTAAATTTCTAACAGGTAATACTTAGAAATTTCAACAATGAAGATAGGCTTTTAACGTTGCTCAATAAAGCCTTAACATTGCTTAATGAAGAAGCCTCTTAGCGCATTCATGGAGCAAGGGATCTAACGTTGTCATAAGAGATGCCCTCTACTCTGTCATGGGAAAGAAGCCCTCTACGCTGTCATGGTAAAGTTTGAACGTTGTCCTTAAGTATCAAGAATATATATACTTAGCTAGGACAAGCCTTCTATACATACACTACCCTAAGTCACAGTAAGGAGGCCTAGAAGAGGCCCTAATCTCAAGCTTATAGAAGCCTCAATCCATTGTCTCAAATACGCAAAGAAGCCCAACAGTAGTAGTGTTAAGATGTTGAAGTTTCTAATTTTCTTTAGTTAGAACTTAGAAACCCTTCATGCACTTTTTTTTATTTAGTCCTACCTACTTGTTATTTTTCTTTAACAAGTTATTTACAAAGTAAATACTGAAAATAAACAACAGTGCATGCCCAACATATTACAAATCAGCAACTAAAAGAAACAAGAACAAACACGCAACATGACACCATTATTTTTGGAACAATGTCCTCGGAAAAAACCCAATGCAAGAAAATCGGTGCAGCTATCTGAGGGTTTTCTTATTAAGCAATATCAGAGTACAATCTGGGTGCCGAAACTGGCCTACCCAGCAAAGAATTTCCTTAACAGCTATACCTCACAGTTTGAGAAAAATCTCCTGGTTGAAACCTCGAAAAATCCTTTCGGTAGCTCCTCAGCACAAAATTGCTCTGCAACCCCAGTGTCTGCCTAATCTGGACTGCGTCAGCCCCTCCCTGTCTCATGTTGTCCTTGCGTCGGCCCTTCTTGGCCTGCGTCAACCCCAGGAGGCCCTGCGTCAGCTTTCTAGGCCTCTGCATCAGACACGCTGGCCTCTCTAGTGCTCTACACAGTACTTGGCTACCTCTGCGTGGCTCTGCGTCACTCTCCTTAGTTGTTGCGCTGCTCTCCCAACACAATCTCTACCTTCTCTGTTTCTCTATAGTCAATGACCCTCAGCTGCTCTCTTGATCACTGATTCTATCTCTCTTAGCAAACCCCGCTCTAGAGAATAGAATGACTAATCACTCTGGTGTGCTCTCCAAGTGACCCTCAAGCCTCCTCTTAAACTTTTCCTGTTGACATCTCAATGGCCGAGATTAAGACCCTAATCAACGACTAAGATTAGATCTAGCTTGATCCATGTCTTTTGGACCACTCTAACACAGATTCATATTAGTACACACTAATATTTTATTTTCCCTAAGTTTAGACTTAGGGACTCCATTAAAAATATTGATTATTTTAATATCTCCTAATCTGTTTAGAACCTGCCCAAACCCTTTCTAGGTATTGGAGATCTCATGTGCCCCAACCTCTCCACCAAATTTTGTGGCTAGAGCAAATTCGATGCTACCCCAAATCAACACTCTCTCTTAGGGAGGACTGTGCTCTAGCAATACTCCTCACTGAGTATTACTCTGATCATCTGGCATCAGTACCTGTGCTGATGCTAGGCCTTCCTGCCCAACATCCTCTGCACTGTTGCATCCTATACTGTTGCCCATGGTTCTGCCACTGCCACTTCTACATATGTACGACAGCTCCCTCTGCATCTGTGTTGTTGTTGGTCCTTCCTCCCAGCACTGCATTTGCACTGCACCTCCTCTCATCATGTTGCATCGTGCTACCCACTACTGCACTGCAACTCAGTTACTGAGAAGTAAGTAACTGATCTCCCAACTGACCTCCCTATTAGGCTAGAAACACCCACTAATGTTGAAGCTCCCTCTGCCACTGACAAGTGCTCCCTCTCTAACCTCTGCGCTATTGCAACAACTCCCTGCATCTCCCACCATTGCACACCTCTCTCTACCATCCTGCACTGGTGCAACACTCTTGTGCCTCTCGCACTAGTGTAGCCTGCTAGCCTCGCGTTGTCTCGGGACTCCTACACTATAGCTCTCTCTACCACTCCATCTGCATCCGTCTCTAACCACTCAACCAGTTTTGCTACTCCTCGTCAGGGCTCCCGTAACAAGGTCTAATCCAAGAGGCTGGGTACCTCAAGGATCCGGCCCCTCATTGCCTGTCGTTCGCCTGACTACAGCTCGATGTCTCCCCACTTCTGCTCAAGTGGTGCGTGTGCACTCATGGCATAGTCATCGTCAATCAAAACTTCCTTCCTGCCTATGCTGGCACTGCCTTAGTCTCGGAAGACTCTCCCTTACTCTTCTTCCTTGGGCATTGGGTCACATAATGACCCATCTCCCCAGAGTGGAAGCACTTGATCTTGGCGAGATCTTTCTTCTTCTGCTTCTCCTACTTTCCCTCAAATGCTAGGGCCACATCCTCCTCCTCCTGCTAAACTTTGATCCCTTCATTGCTACTACATGTCTTTGACTATCGTCTAATCTCTTCCTGGCGAAGAGCTACCCACATCTCGTCCCAAGGTAGGAGAGTCCTTCTACCCAGGATACTCTGGACAAACACTTTCCAATCTTCTGAGACAGCATTTAGGGTTGTCCTCACCATAAGCTCCTAATCTGGTGTCACTCCTATAGCAGTCAACTGGCCTCGAATCTCATTCAGTCCTCCGAGGAAGGTGTCAATCAATTGACCCTTCTTCATCTAATACGACCTCATCTGGTTCTCGAGCAGCATTATACTCTGCACAAAGGTATGCTGGTACAGGTTCTTGAGAGCCTCCCACATCTCAACTGTCGTTTCCTTCTCGGCTACATGTGGTACCACATGATCCTTGACCCCGTCAAGGATAATGCACTTGGCCCTCGCCATTGCCTTTTCGAACTTGTCGTTATCATTGGGGTCGACTGGGATAGCTATAACCTACAAGATGAAGTTCTTGACACAATTCGTGTCAAGCACTGATAAGATTCTTGTTAAATTGGCAACTAGGGCCAAACTCCATGTGGGTTATCTTATTTATGGCAGCTGATATTTTTATTGGATCCCTCTCGTCGAGAGGTGTAGGATTGATCCAAAGATCATCTGATTCCGATATGTATTTATGGAGATATGAATTTATTTAGATTATGGTTTTATTATCTAACCGACCAGCTCTTATGTAGGCTCAAGAAGCCCAAACGTCATGACTATTCATCATATACGCTTTTAGTATAAATAAGAGGGGATTTGGAGTCATTAGCTACATACACTTCATATGTGATCTCCTCTCCACGTCTCTGGGTTTTTGGAAATGGAGAGACACAAGAAGAATATATGTTGGCTTAATAAGCCCTAGCCGCAGTCTCAAATGAAAACAATTGTATATACGCAGCAATGGAAACAGAATTTGCCCTAACTATACTCAGGGCAGAGATCCTTACACGCAGTTAGATTATGGAAGACATTACGTTGAGAAAATTCATACATTGTAATAAATTCATCTAGCCGCTGTTACAGGTGACCATTTATACGCTGAAATGGGTACATCTTGCCGCAGATCATAGTGAATGTAATACACATTTCATGGATGTGATACGCTCTTCTTAAAGAGAAGTAATATGTTGTCCAGAAGACATATCACGCATAAAGATAAAACGAATGTTGTCATACCCTAGATCTGGTAGCGTGGTTGAAAAACATAGTCATATGTATGGAACGCTGTCATACCCTGGATCTGGCAGCGTGGTAGAGATACATGGAATATGTATGCATCAACATACACGCAGACCCTGGATCTGGCAACGTGGTGGAGATACGTGGAATATATACCGCAAGGCATATATCATTGTCACAGTCATATACGCTCAATGCAGGTGGATATGCAACGACACGATGAATATATATACGCACAGTAATACACACAAGTGCATACTCAGCTACTTCATGAATGGTTATACTATGGGCATACATGTTATGAATAATGCAGTCATGGCATTATAATATCGGTCATGGCATTAGTATAATGCAGTCATGCTACTATAAATAGCAATGCATATATACGTTGTTGAATAGCGCAGCTATGGGCATACATGCTATGAATAATGCAATCATGACAATATATATACGCTGGCAAATACATGTTGTAGTACCGCAGTCATGATATACGCATAGCATGGAGATGCGCTGTCATGTCAGTGGAACGCAGTCCTGTTCAGTGGAATTGTGTCAGCGTATTCAATGACATGGCATTGCATGGCATGGCATGAAAGACACTATGTAGAATATGGACATCATGACATATATGAGCAGCATGATGAATATGGACATCATGAGATATATATGCAGAATGAAGTAGATCATGGTCACCATGATGTATGGATAGTGTGATGTATGAGATCATGAGCAGCATGATGATGCATGATGGTGCTACACAGTAAGGTGCAGCTCATGGACGAGATGCAGAACAATGATAGGGGAAGGAGTCACCTTGGAGAATTAGTTGAAGCAGAATATCTTCAACTGATCTCATCGTTATACGAAATGATCTATGCTAGATCTAGATAAGTCAAAGTGTTGACTTCTGTTGTAAATGTATTATCTCTCTCTCTCTCTTTCTCTAATGAACTTTGAAGATAAAAGAAGATTTGATCAAAGTGTTTCCCCACACATTGTGGGGTTTGTCCCTGGCTAGCGCCACATCTTGTGTCCTCTTGTCTTGGCTTGTCTTCTGCGATTTATATTTATGATCTATCTGCAGTTTACATTAATGATGATGTGATTGCTAACTGTGAAAATTTAAATAAATTGCTCTAGCATAGAACATACCTAAAAATAACATGGAATCAGAGTTGAGGTGAAGACAATACCCAAGCAAGAATGAAAGAGCAATCACCAAAGACAGTTGGGACAAGACAAAAGGATCAATGGGTTCTTCACAATTCACTTAGGGTGAAGTTGAAGCAGAGCATATTATCAGAATGGCACAGCAGAACTTCTGATGGCATACCTAAAGATCACTTCATTGGGAAGTTCATACCTAAGGGTGGAAGGAAAGCTAGATGTCCTGGTTATGAGTTCGGCCCTTATGCGAAGGAGTGTCCGAATGACAGAGATGCAAGTCATCAAAGACACAGCCGACTCTTCAAGGAAACAAGGAACCCCAGGTAAGAAGAATCAAATATTGTTTCTAATAAGATAGAGAAGTGTTATCTTGTATTGGCCCTCTCCTTCAGATTCTTTCGAAATCTGCCATATTGATTGTAGTGCTTCAAGGCACTTCATCAAATAGAAGGGTGCACTCTCTAATTTGGTAGAGATGGAAACAATCTTGGGATTACACTTGGAGTCGATGCCACCTATCCTGAAAAGGGAATGGAAGTCAAAGGTTTTATGGTGGCATTCATCAATGGAAAGGTACGTGTTTGAAATTGAATTTTCAAAGATGTTTTTGAGTTCAGGGTTGTATCTGTTAGAGTCGGTCTAGTAGCCCTCCATCAGCGATCAAAACTCTTTGCATTTGCATAAGTAGGTGTCTCATCAGTGTCATCTCATTGCATTCCATTAGGCA
>APFE030660196.1:126847-151524 GCA_000404065.3 Pinus taeda | reverse complement strand
GAGATATTGTTTCAACACTCCTTCAAGTGATGTTTTTCCCACATGAAGGCAGAATTGTCGCCATTGAACAACTTTCATTTCCTAGTCCAAATATGGTTTCCAGTCAACCATCTTCCCTAAATGGTCCTTTTGTCGCAATGGTATGTTCCCTGCCACGGGTCAATTATGTGGAAACCGGTTCCATGCTTACATCAACTAATGATCAATTCCGTGATGTTGTGCAATATGTACCAAGGGCATTGGAATTAGATCTCTCTAATGGATTCCTTGGTATGTATCCCTTCCAGAGCATTGTTATCCCATCTGATGAGAACCTCTTGGAAGTCATGACCTCTTATGGGTCGTGAACAAGGAATATGAGCATAGTTCCTTGTCTTGTGTCAAGCTCATTAAAAAATGAAACAAGGAATATGAGGATAGTTCTTGGTCTTGTGTCAACCTTGTTAAAAAATGAAACAAAGGGTATGGGCATAGTTCCATGTCTTGTGTCAAGCTCGTTAAAAAATGAAACAAGGAATCAGAGCATAATTACTTGTCTTGTGTCAAGCTCGTTAAAAAATGAAACAAGGAATCTGAGCAGAGTTCCTTTTCTTGTGTCAAGCTCATTAAAAAATGAAACAAGGTCCCATGGAGCAAAGTTCCAACTCGAGTCTTTGATTAGATCTCATAAAATCCCAGTCGAGTCTTTCACTTGATCTTATAAATTAACCTTCATTCCATCCACTTGATAGCCACGAGTAGTCTATTTAGGTGAATGTAATGAAGCTTGGGAGGCATGCACCTCGAATCGAGTCATCATGCTTGGGGCATGTAAACCAATCTCAAGCATAGTTTTTTCTTGTTTCCAGCTTGTATAAAAATGAGATTGAATCCAAGCATATTTCCCTATGGTTCAAGCTTGTGTAAAAATGAACTAGTCTCCATTTTAACCCTTTTGATTGCCATTCTATTAGCCTCTTCTGTTAGATGAGCCTTGGTTTTTCTCCTTCCATCGTCACTATCTGCTTGGCTGATCATACAGTTTCACTTGATTGTTTTACCCTTTTTGAGGAACAATTGCAATGAGTGGTCTTATTAACCAGTCTCTTCACATAAATCAACATGTTTTGAGAATTTCCAACATCATCGGAACCAGTTGCTATCCTAGACACCACTTGTTCCTCTAAGTGGAGTCCTCTTTAAGCTCTTTTCACACTCTCAAAATATGAAAATATTGCCGAGTGCTTATCCTTTTAAGCTTGTTAATGGATTGGAAACGACATCTACTCAGTATAAGTTTAACCCTTTTCTGGACTGAGATAGATTACTTACAAAAAAGGAATACGTTGATTGAACATGGTCAATAGGTTCTTTCTTGTATTATTTTATGATTTTTCGGACTTGAGAGACAAACTTACGAAAAAGAACTTGTGGAGTTTTCTTTTTGTCCCTTTTCAAACTCTCTAAACATGAAAAGGACCAAGTTCTCATTGTCGTTAAACTCATTAAAACATCAAATAGCGACAAACTTGTCCATCATGACAAGATCGAGTATCACCTTCGCTAGACTCGTTAAAACATCACATAGTGATGGATTCACCTGAAGGTTGGAATTATACAACAAGCATATGTTATCCTCCTCAAGCTTGTTATAAAATAATAGGTACTGGTCATCAATGATTGGGGAAAATGAGAAAAGTGATAAATCACTTTATGGTAGCAAGTCACTCTTGAACATGACACTTTCACTTCATCTCCGTGACTATTTGGGTTGGGTTATTTGCTTGATGGTTATCATACCTATGGTCTATCACACCATCCATTACTTTGGTTGTGGGTCAACGTTGCCAATTCATTTAGTGTCACTGACATGTTCAAGAGAAGTCACTCAGTAAAATTCATCCCCTCAATACTCATCAACCTTCATTTTCATGAACGCCATTCCGAAACTTTGTGTCGTCATTCACATTCCGTCTCCAAAATCATTACACTCATTTTGTGTCGTTGATTGGGGATACATCAAGGCCCTCCTGCGACGATTCACTTCTTGTGGATATTAGCGCATTATCCAAGAAGCTGAATTAGAAACACCCTTTCAGTACCTTGAGGCTTGCATACATCAATGGCAAGTTTCTCACTTCCAGTGATAGGTTGATATCACTGGACTTGATCGAAAGACTTTGTATGGTGTTTGACATCAAAACATTTATTCACACCATGCAGAATGTACTGCAGTACCTTGAGAATCATTATCATTATCGGTGATCTCTCTCGCGTCTGTTAACGACTTACATCATTGGCTGGTAATCTGATGGTGTCTTCCCATGTTCAACTTCAGATCACATATTCACATGGTTAGACTTGTAATTGAGCGAATGATTGGATGAGATAGAAGACCCCGGATCTAGTTTCATCCATCTAGGCTGCGATTTCTGGAGAGTACTAAATCATTTGTACAATGGCTTTACACAGATGGCCATCCTATCATGGGTCTATATTTGTAGACGACTATCTACATACATGTAATGAAAAGCTTATATGTTGAGTATGGGTATGCCTTACCTAAGCAATTCATGAAAAAATTCAAAATATCATGATGTTATTTATTGTAATCGATGTAGGTCATCGTCCACTTCAGATCCTCTTCGTCACATCGTAAAGCATATCACTTGACATTATCATTTTCGATTTCATGCTTTAGGGGGCAACTGTTATAGGTCTATTTGGGCCCATCACTCTGGACAATCAGATCAATACAATTAGGGCTCATCAAACCCTAATTTAGTTGTTACATGCCCTAGACAAGTCACCAAATTGAATGCTTCCATCCATGAAAGTTTCCTAGCTTGAAACCTTGCTGAAATGCCTCCTTGGGACACCAGCACAACCTTGGTCAAGGGTAGCTGTGCTGCAGAGAAGGTAGGCCCATTCAGGCCTGCACTTTACTGCACTTAGGCCCACTTTGACCTGTGCTGGGAAAGAATGAGAGAAATTGGCATTGGATTTTGAGAATATTCCTTGATTCTAGAGCATTCTAGAAGGATGCCCAGCTCTTATCTCATCCTATGAGGTCGAATTTGGATAGGATATGGATCAATTACCCCTCTATCCTCTCATCCCTTTCTCCATGGAAACTAGCTCCAATTTTGGAGAACCATTCAATGCCCAATTTATGACATAACCACTTGCATTTTCCTATAAATTGACCTCTCATCATAATGATCAGGGGGGGGCTATAATATGAAGTTTGTAAGGAAATTCTTTTGGTTTGAGAATTGAGTTCATGTCAAGCAATGTTATGCTGCTAGAGTGGTGTGCTTTTGATGTGGCGAGGGTTGGACTGAAGTTGGAGGAGTGACACATGATCAAATTGTATTGGGTGATACTCTTCCTTCTACATTAATAAAGAGTTTATTCCTTTTCTCATATTATTGTTCATATCTATGATGATTATGTGTTTCAATGTCTTCGATTCCATTGGATTATAGTAGATAGATCATGTATGCTTTGATAATTTGTTGTTTCTGTTTCTTGATACAAGTAACAATCGAGTGGGTTTAGCTCAAGTGGGAGCGACAAGAGCGATTCAAAGGGGATTAAGGAAGCGAAAGACTACAAGTAAGTTCCTTCATCTCATCTATCTACCATAGGAAAAGGTTGAAATACTTTCTTTCTGTTGTTCTAGGTGTAGCTACCCACCTAGGGAAAATGTGTTTATTCGTAAATGTAAATTCCATATAACAAACAACTGGTTTGTTGTAACTTACTATGGGCCTATAGGTACTGTAGCAGTAAGTGATCTATGTGGATTACTATCTCCTTTCCCATTAGGTATTGTTTCCACTTTTTGGAAACATGTACCAGGAGATAGAGCTCCTTGTCATAGGTGGGGTTGTTGAGAACCACCCCATTAAATACTTCATAATGGTAGGATACATGCCTTCCTTCTTACATGAACACCACTCCCATAACATACCTACTCACATTTGTCTCAACTTTAAAAGGTTGCTACAAATTTGGTAATGCAGGTTCTAGTGCTTGACTGATCTTCTTCTTTGATTTCACAAATGAATTTTGCTAACCCTAAGAAATTATTGCCACTCACTATTATGTCATGGAGTGGTGCTACTACCACTGAAAATGAGGATACAAATTTCCTCATGTACTTTCTTACCCCAACAAAACTCATGATTTCAAAAATATTGGTAAGCACTAACCACTTCATGATGGCCTCTATCTTGGAAGGATCTATCGTCAACTGTCCTCCACTAATCACATATCCTAAATACACCAAATATTTCTATGCAAATGCACATTTCTTAAGATTTACTAGCAGTTGGTGTTTCTTTTATGTCTCTAGCACTTGCATCCAATGTGAGATTTGCTCCTCCTCAGTAGCATTTTATATGAGTATATCACCCAAATAAACAATAATAAACGAATCTAGAAAATGGCACAATATGTCATTCATTAACCTCATGGATGTAGCTGGTGCATTTCTTAAACCAAAAAACAAATTGGGATAACCATGTATCCTCCTACCTTGAAGCCATGATCAAGTTAGTTTTAATTATTGAAATTTCTTTAAAGAATACTTTAAATACATATAATTAAAATTATCACATGTCCCTATGTTGGCTAAATAAGAATATCATTGGTCAATAACAACATATGCCAAGGTTAGAGAATAAGAGATTTAGGCCAATAAGCCTCAAGGTTGAAAATTTGTGAGATTACCTACAATATGGAAGTTCCCAAATGACATTTTTTTACCAAGAAAGCTATTCTATTGAATTGTAAATTACTTAGCCATTGAGAAGCAAAGAGACTATAGGGTTGGCCTTCCCAAAGGAAACTAGAATAGCCTATAAATGGCAAGAGATGTGCTCAAAATACCTCCCTAGTCATAAAATTCACAAATAGACAAAAAAACATATTGACCTACCCATTGGGAAACCATGCCATGCCAAGCATTGAGGACATAATACAATAGTTTAATATCTAAGAGAAAACTAAGTGGGTATGCCATATTGAAAACCAAAACCAATTTGACTTGAGAGCTAATAATATAAATTGAATTGAGGATAAATCTAAAACTAATAAAAATAGAAATGAAACCCATAGCCGAAGAAACTAGACTCAGGGGAAGGTTCATTTCCCTCCATCATCCTAAGCAGAATATGACACTCTATAATAGTATTTGGAGCATCCAATTAACTCAAAGGATAGAACCCTATCGTTTTTTTTCCAAACATGAGAAAATATTAGTTAGAAGATTGGTTTTCTACTCCAAAGTCTCTAACTATTGCCTGAACGTGTGTCGGTCTAGCTCCTATGTGAGTAAAGAATGAACAAATAATATTTTTTTTTTTTGTGTTAGTAGAGTTAAATATTATGGAAAAATTATTGTCTCTCATGTGGCCAATGCCCGTATCAAAAATTAAATCTTTTACCAACATATCAACATCCATGTCCTCCCTATAATATCTGTTCACTTTGACATCTTCCTCCATGGATTTAAAATGATTCTTGATGGAAAATGGGAATGATTTATGAAAGTCAACAATGACACTCATTAGTTTTTCGGACAAGGGATTTCCTCAGTATAAGGAGCAAGGATCCATAAAATATAGAGTGAATAACAAGCAACTGTGTGCTTTGGTCCCGATGATGGGTCTTGTTTTAGATTCGAAACGTCGATAAAAAAATGATTAATGTGGAACTATTTTCGACTCCTCAACATCAAACAGTTGACGAACCTTAAAGGAACATTTGGACCAATATTTTCTATGCCAAAAATTATCCATGGTGGCTGATGGAGGAGTTGACCATATTACCATCTCGCTACAAGGGAGCCAAATCCATGGGATCATCCACATGCTTGTTACATTCATTTTTCTAGTTTCCAATGTGATAACATTAAGGTTGACTACATTACTCAAGCAACTCTAGACTAGTAAAAGCTCCATCCCTTAGTTATCCCTATGTGAACAAGAAACATCATGTTATTGATTCACTTGAGTGGCTAGCAATAGGACAATGCCAACACTCTCTTATGTAGCCTGTTTGTTGTTTAAGATAGAAATTTCATCTACAATAGTAGATTACATTAACTTGAGGAAGATTTTCCCAGAGAAACAAATCTTTTTACATGGTGAGTATGTGAATAAACGATAAGAAAATTAAAAGAAATTCACGCTAAGCATATGCAAGCAACTGTTAAGAAATGGACGAGGATTACCTGGAAATCGTTATATCTCCTAACTCTGTTGGTGATGCCTTCTTCACAAAGATCTCCTGTTAAGATATTTTCTCTAGATCTTCACTAGAATCTTGCACACAAGGACAACAAAGTTCTCTCATATCCTGCAACCACAAGGATTAGTGCATTCAAACCACTATACTCATGCAAATATAATAAACACAAATGTAATTGGGGAAATATCTTTACTTTTCATTAATCATGTGAAGAAGTACATATGTTAGACTTTAAGCTTATTCGGTAGTTTTTTGGAGTAGCATGATCCGGATTATCCACACTATTATGTATGAACATAATACTATGGATAACCCAGATCATGCTACTCCAAGAAGTACATAGCTGAGGTTCCTTATCCTTACTCGCAAAAGGAATTCACCAGAATTCCAACATTGTCTCTTTTCTTTATTTTGTAACTAGTGAAGAGGCTTCGTTTATGTAGATTTTGATCATGATTGACCTTCATTCCACCTACACAGTTTCTTGATCGTATCAAGGTGTTAGTTAGGGTAGACCAAATTAATCATTATTTTAATCAACTCTGATTATTTGAATCAAAGTTGTCAACTTGGACGAAATCCAGTCGAAATCCCGCACTTTTTCAGAGCTCCAGTATGGATAGCGCATTGGAGCCTTCTAGTTCGACAGTCCAAAATACTATAGGGGAGTGTTGATAGGCTATATGGTTTGGGTCCCATAACTAAGAGGGAGCATTGATACCTCAAAGCACATGGAATTTATGCTTCACCACTCACAAACTCATCCTTTGACTTGGAACACTCCCCTATAGCCACAACCACCACACTATTAAAACTTGCCTTTATAGAAATTTTGAATGGGCCCCCCTATAAGTTAATATTGCACTCCTCCGAATGATCTATCCTATCCCAGGGATTTTAGCTCTTTGCCAAGCCAAATCTTTAATTTCTAAATGGTCAAGACCCCCTTTGATAAATCTCTGCTGCATAGTTCATTCTTTACCCAGCTTAGCCATTCATTCATTCCCTTCATCAGACTTTTCAATATTCATATGCATTCATGGTATTTCTATGCCTACATGCATAATCAACCCCACCCTCACTACAGTCGTTTACGCACTTAATACACAAAACCTTCTATCGCCCCTTTATTTTCATTATAACCATTTATAACGAAAATCCTTTGCAAAGCATGCATAAATCCCTTTTGGGGGCATATCGCAACTAACATAATGCATCCACAGCTGCTAGACCCGACGGCATGGTTAACCGCATTTTATACATCATCGGGTCTGAAAGCCCATCGCATATCGAAATCGGCCTGGGTATGAGGTCTTTACATAAAGCACTCTGTTGTCTTCTGGACTCGACGGAGTTATTAACTAGAATATATATATAGATATATATATCAGGTCCGGAGCATTTTTCATGTCGCAATCAACCCGATCCAAAGTTTCATATATAGCACAACATAACCTCCCAGACCCGCTGATAATTACAAAGTCGAGCATATAATTTTTCATGTCCGCAATTTGATTTCGACTGTGTTTTGCAACAGTTTTCAGTGTAAACTGAGTTTGGCTTGCGAGGCTTAATTTATGCATAAAGCTAAAAACCAAGGGCCGATTCTCTCACAATTGTCATTCTTTATGTTATAAATGTTTCATGGATGTGAAATTTGTGTTTTGTAAGCATTTTGCAGCATATCTATATATGTGTAACTAATGTTGGTCGTCTCTACAGGTGAGGATCGAGAGAAGGCAAGCGAAACCTCAGGATGGATGCATAAGCTTCAAGTTTGACTCCAAATAAAAGATGCATGAGTTGATCCGAAGAGCTTGCCGCTGCGGATATGTGTATTTAAAGATCGGGTTCTATGGCATGGCAATCATATGTCCAGGGGTTGCCATGTATTCCAAAAAGAAAAAACCGCTCCAGATTACATCATGAAGAGATCACAAACAATCATCCTCTCTAATCAATAACCATTTAGTGCCCAGGAAATGAAGCGCCATAATGACAAGAAACGCCCTTTATGTGTTGCCAGTGACACCGACTGTTTCACCTGCTTCTTCTGATCAACATAGTAAAGGAAGGAGAGGGAAGGTGAAGAGGCATGGAAGATCGAGAGCGAGAAGCTTTTAGCATAAATACTACATCCGAAGAGGAAAAATGGCTTTTGATTCTGGAGAAGAACAGTGTCGCTTTATTATGAATGAGGAGGACTGTTTTTGAGGGAAGAAGGAGCCTTTAGTTTCAAACTTGCTGTATTGTTTTGGATCAGAGTGTTGTTACTAGCATGAATGTAAATGTGATTTATATTTATGCATATTGATGACTTACAGTTCACTATTAGTCTTGTTAAATTGAATGTGATTCAGTTTCATGGTTAACTTGTGAATGGCCTCTGATTTGAAACTAAATTAAACATTAGTTGCAGTTTTATTCCCATAGAAGAATGTGGATTCCTATATGAGTGATTGGATTGCAATTTAGCTTAATACATTCTTGTCCAGCTGTGAATTCAGTGATTGATTCATTTTGACTTGAATCTATACATGATGTTTAATCTTCTTTACCACGCTCCTGCTGAATATATATATATATATATATATATATATGATATTTAAACCTCTGTATTATGCTTCTGCAGGATATATTAGGATAATTAGGACTAGATTAGAGTATTTAGAAGTAGTATAGATAGGATTTAATACATAGAGGTTAACTGTTTTATGTTTGTTGATTTAATTGAAGCCTTCCTCCTCGAAGCAATCTTTTGACATGTTCAAATAGTTTACGGGGTCCCTTAAAACCCATTAGAGCTAGCCATTCCAAATGAAAGCAGGTATAATTGGGGCTTGCGATCGGGTTATTTCCCCTTGTTGGCATAGTGTACATTAGCCATGTCAACAAATTGGTGCTAGAAGGAGGGCTTGAACCACCCTTTCCAGCTTTTCAAGATTTCATCTATAAGTGCCACACATGGATTCAAAAGGATTAATGTATGGAGTGTAAAGGTCAGAGAGATCCTGCCAAACATTTGAAAGAGCCTCATCTTGAAGAAACATAGACCCCTCTAAGTCCTATTTCTGGGTCACCCAAGGAAGAGAGACCGTGGGAATATCATATCACTCAGGAACAACCTGTCAGAGCACTTACTCAGGGTTACACTCGTTCTCTCTCTCAACTTCCCATCTTTCACTCCTTACCTCCACCAACTAAGATAAATCCAAGGATATTTACCCTGAGCGAAATACATCAGTAGCCACTTCTCTCGAAGACATTGTGCTAGAATCCTTGCAGAGTATCAACACCCCTTGGGAAGAAATTCCTGAGGATTCCCCTTCTAAAGGTATCTCCTCGTTTGATTTTGAGAATCCGAGTGGAGAAGTCTGCAACCAAAACTTCCTAGCCCATAATATGGCCAAGGTTCCCTCTCTAGGTGGGAATCAACCTCCACCTCCTCCTCCGAGTGGGAATCAACCTCCACCTCCTCCTCCGGTTGGGAATCAATCCCCACCTCCTCCAAGAGCACTCCCTCCCTGGCTTGCATAAGATGCTGTAGTGGTACCTGGGTAGCAACATCCCTTACCCAAAAATACAGAAAGAGTGTTACCTAATTTTGACCCTGAGCAGGGAGATACCGCTGACAACCATATTCACTCTTTCTTCCTAGCCTTGCGTAGGTTGGGGGTTGCCAATGAAGATGTGGTGTGTTGCCTATTCTCTTGTACTTTGATTTGTGCAACCTCCACATGGTATTTCAGTTTGAGAATAGGATCGATTACCTCGTGGGATGCTTTTCAGCAGGCCTTTTTGAGCAAGTTTGGTGATGACAAAACACCTGCAGCCTTAGTTTTAGAATTATCCCGATAGAAAATGGAAAGTAAGGAGAAAGTTAAGGATTTTAACATCCTGTTCAACACCTTGTTCAATAGAATCCTAGTCGCCACTAGACCTACTGAAGAGGTGATAATGGAATTCTATATCTTTGCTCTCCCTATCCCTACAACAATGTGGGTTAAAAGGAGTAATGTGCAAACCTTACAAGGTGCTATCAATGAAGCGGTGAAAGTTGAAAGTGAAATGATCAGCCTCACAGCATGCCACCCTACAACTGGAGAAAAGAAAGGCTCTCAGACATCCAAGAAGAATAATGGAAATGATAACAAAGGGGATGAAACTAAAGACAAGGACACCACGGATGTGGAAGGGTTGCATCGGATCATTAAGAAACTTACGAACACAGTCATTGATATGAGAAGGAATCATGGAGAGAGTACTAGTGGTAAGGGATGAGATTATAATAACAGAAAACCCATCAAACCTTTCTACTGGAAGAAAATAGAAGGTGGTCATGGCTAGCTTGCATTGCCTGCTCCACCTAATGAAGGGGCTTTAAACACAGAAGAGTTGGATCTTATTGGATCGCTCCTTAACAAAGAAGAACCTACACTAGAGCTCGAACCAGAACAAGAAGATGAGGAAGGATACCAAGTAGAAGAACCCTCAGAGGAGGAAACCTAGATTAATGTGCTATGGGATTTCCATAGTGATGAGAATGACGATGAAGGAGATAACATTGCAGAAATCAATGCTAATGAAATCCACACGCGAAGTAAAGGGCTGTTCCTAGATATGACAAAGCCCTCAGACCGAACAAAGCAAGATTTTCTCCCTGTGAAAGCATTTGCTCGTAGAGTTCCTGTCAAGAATAGTAGACCTGGCGGTCAATCCAAGAATGCCCCTGTTGCAAGTCACCCAGAGAAAGAAAATGCATCTCCCACTGCAACAAAGGCTAATCAAGATGGTAAAATCCCATTTAAGAATGGAAAAACATGTATGTTTACTCTGCCATATCCTGTTTATAACATTGATTACAATATTGTGGATGATCTCAAGAAGTCTAGGGCTAATATCACATATTTTGACTTGTTGAAATTAACGCAACAAAGAGATTTGTTATTGAAAGCTATGAATGAGCGGAACTGCAAAACCCCCACCACCTCAAGCACCCAAACCAAGAAGCCAATGTCCAAACCTGTTAATACGAATATCGCAGCCCAAATACCATCAACTATGGAGGCCACGTTGTCTAAAATGAATCAAAAGCCCCAAGATGTCAGTGCAGCCATGATAGGGAAGAAATCAAAATCTATGACTCCACCCTTCCTTATCACATTCGAAATCTTCAACATGAATGTGCATAATTGCTTGGTAGACTCTGACACCTCATCCACTGTTATGCCTCACGCTATTGCTAAGAGACTTCAGGCAATACTCGATAAAACTGAAACTCGAATTATGCAGTTGGACAGAACAAATGTGAGAGTTATTGGGGAGTTGAAAGATGTGTTGATTTGGATGGCTGCCAAGCCTCAATACACTCAAGTCATTGATATAGTGGTAGTGGATATACCTGAGGCTTATGGGTTGTTGCTTAGTAGGGACTGGTCATCAAATCTAAATGGATATTTCTCAACTGATTGGTCCCATCTTTTGTTGCCTCGGAGGGGAAAAAGTGATATGCTGAGAATGGACCGAGAAAGATACATGAAGTACGTGGTAATGGAACCAAACAACCCCAATGAACTTGTAATGTTCTATAACTCTATCCTTGGGAATTACAGTTTCGATTTTTATGCCACGAAAACTTGTTTTGGGGAGTGCCATGCGGAAACAATCAAGGAGGCTTTGACAAACACATAGTTGGAAGAAATAATTAAACACCCCCATAACCCAACTGATGAATTACCTTGTATTATAGTAGATTATAGGACTAATTTCACAAGAAGTAGTTCTTTTAGCGTAATATTAGAGTTTATTTTTGGGACACTTCACTTTGATGACTCTAACTGTCTTGAAAGTGCAGGCACTGGGAGCATTTTCATTAGCCCACTATGGAACCAACGCCTGATGGCTAGCCGGTTGGAATGCGCGTGCACCAGTAACACAACAGAACATGAAGGCTTGCTGAAAGGCCTGAGAAGAGCCATTGAAAGGAATATAAAAAATCTCAGAGTTTTTGATGACCCACACGGTGAACCAGGTAAAGAAAAAGATACACTACAGTCTGCCACACTTGGTGAGGTACCAACATGAGGTATGGAGTTTAATTGGAAATTTCAATTCTTTCGATGTCACATACATACCTCAAAAGTATAACCACGATGCTGATCTGATGGCTGTTATGGCTGTGAAACTTTTGCCTAATCTTATATTAAACAAGAATAAATTTCATGTTGAATTGATTTTCAAATCAACCGTAACTTATAACATCTCAAATTGGCAGGTGCTTGAAGGTGATAATCAAATTCGTGAGTTCTTGCATTGCGAGAGAACACTCAGAAACACAACCATTAACAAAAGGAAGCTTGACAAACTTATAAACATAAGTGAAGATGAGGTGATATCTTTCATCGAGAAATTTATTTACTTTAATCTCTCATGAGTGAGCCAACAGGTAAGCACACAAAATTACAACACTCATGGCTGAGCCCATTCCAAGTTGTGGAAAAAGTTGGTCATGGAATTTACAGATTGAAAACCTTAGAGGGAGAAACTGAAAAACTCTCTGTTAATGGCCATCATCTCAAGAGACACTTCCAGTAGCCACCAAATGGTGGTTACTTCCTAAGTAGGTTAGAATCCATTTTCATTTTTGTTATTAGTTTAGTTACATTTCTGTCTTTCCCTTTCTTGTTTTTATGCGAGTTCATTTTCTTCCTGTTTTAAATTTCATCCTTTTTCAGCCATCTGATTTCTGTTCTCCAGCCTTGTTTTCACCTCTCAAACCTCTTGAGGTTGCTTTCATTCCCCGCCTTTGGTTTTTACACCCCTTATTAACCTGCTCATCAACCTGCTGATCCTAAATCCATCATTACCTTGCAATCAAAATGACTTTCAATCAGCCCATGAGAACTTGAAAATCAGCTGTAGAATTCAAACCAAGTCACTCATTGGCATCTGTCAAGAGCTGGGCAAGATCTATTGATAACTTGAATATTTGGAGCATGTAGGGGCATATTTATAAAACAAGAATGTGTAATTACAACTGGATTAGCATGGAGGGACACTGCATTTTGAATAAATCCCACTCAAACCTAGCATATACTTGCCTATAAGGTTTGCAGTCATTCTCCATTGGTCCCATCCACCACACTAAATTGTCCAATACCTTTTACTCACAAGTAAACCTCCTTTCATGGGCTAAGCTCACTATCATATACCCTGTGGCAAATCCAATTGTGCTATAGTCCTTGTGCCTGAAACTGGAAGGACTTATCTAAAAAGAAAAGGAAACGTCAAGTCCTTGTGCCAATCTAGAAGGACAGATTGTTTAGAAAGCTGGTTTGAGTAGGGACTGTTGCTGGGCTCAGAGTACTAGTTGACACAACAAGCCCAACCGTGCTTAAGCGGTTTAAAAATATGCATGATCCATGACTACGCCCCATTCAATCATATGAAAATATAGCATTGAAATTCTTATACAAAGTATGGATAAACACATCTACACAAAGAGCTGAGGTACACACCTAAACAGGGATTGACAGACCAGTGATGGCCTTGAAAGGATTTTTGAAAGTTGAAAACAAGTAGAGGAAGGTCAATAAATCCCATAACATCACCAGTGGAGAATGCCTGTCAAAACCCTATCAATAAGTTGAAGCTATTTGTCTTTATCCCATATGAAGCAATTAATGTTGAAGTGGAACCCATGCTTGTCCATCTGTACAGTGTGCATTTCAAGTTTATTTTAACACCAGACTGTTCTATTTGATCCAAGGTTTGTTGGGAAATAGAGATAATTGGTTTGCCCCGTGGTTCACCATTTGTTGTGGCCACCAACACCACCCTATTAAAACTTTCCTTCATAGCAATTTTGAATGGGCCCCCCTATAAGTTAATATTGCACTCCTCTGAATGATCTATCCTATCCCAAGGATTTTAGCTCTTTGCCAAGCCAAATCTTTAATTTCTAAATGGGCAAGACCCCCTTTGATAGATCTCTCTTGCATAGTTCATTCTTGACCCAACTTAGCTCTTCATTCATTCCCTTCATCAGACTTTTCAATCTTCATATGCATTCATGGAATTTCTATGCCCGCACGCATAATCACCCCCACCTTCACTACAACCATTTCACTTAATACACAAAACCTTCTATCACCCCTTTATTTTCATTATAACCCTTTATAATGAAATCTTTTGCAAAGCATGCATAAATCACTTTTGGGGGCCTATCACAACTAACATAATGTATTCACAGCTGCCGGACTTGACGGCATGGTTAAGCACATTTTATACATCATTGGGTCCAAGAGCCTGTCGCATATCGCAATCAGCCTGGGTATGAGGTCTTTACGTAAAGCACTCTGCTGTCTTCCAGACCCGACGACGTTATTAACCGGAATATATGTGCTATCGGGTCCAGTTCCCAATCGCTCATCGCATGTCGGTGGAGCGCGGGGGCATACAGTTAGCGGGGAGCTGGAAGCCAGATTCGCCGATGATTATAAAACCAGGCATATTTATTTTCAAGGCTACCCCAACAACCATACACGGATTTTTCCCATTGTCCATGTGTTTGTGATGAAACATTAAAGTCGGGGTTTTCCAAAGGGAATGGTAACATTGCGGACCTGAAGGGATTTATGAACATTGACATATACGTATTTTCGGGTCTGCCTCCCATATCGCATATCACAATCGGCGGGGTCCCAAGGCTTGAACATAAGGTGCGTAGCGAGGTCGCAGACCCGCCGATCCTATTAAGCCAATCATATATATTATCGGGTCCGGAGTTAATCGCTTATCACATCGCGAGGCACGGCTTATTATATGGCGCACTACCATCTCCTGGACCCAATGGTTTTTTAGTATAGATTTCTTATATATAATAATTTATATAATTATATATATATATATATATATATATATATATATATATATATATATATAGTATATATATATATTTCGGGTCCGGAGCATTTTGCATATCGCAATCAGCCCGGTCCAAAGTTTCATATATAGCATACCATAACCTCCCAGGCCCGCTAATAATTACAAAGCCAAGCATATAATTTTTCAGGTCTGCAATTTGATTTCGGCTGTATTTTGCAACAGTTTTCAGTGTAAACCGAGTTTGGCTTGCGAGGCTTAATTTATGCGTAAAGCTAAAAACTAGGGGCTAATTCTCTCGCGATTGTCATTCTTTATGTTATAAATGTTTCATGGATGCGAAATTTGTGTTTTGTAAGCATTTTGCAGCATATCTATATATGTGTAACTAACGTTGGTCGTCTCTACAGGTGAGGACCGAGAGAAGGCAAGCAAAACCTCAGGATGGATGCATAAGCTTCAAGTTTGACTCCAAATAAAAGATGCATGTGCTGATCCGAAGAGCTTGCCCTTGCGGATATGTCCAGGTGTTGCCATGTATTCCCAAAAGACAAAACCGCTCCAGATTGCATCATGAAGAAATCACAAACAGTTATCTTCTCTAATCAATAACCATTTAGTGCCCAGGAAATGAAGCGCCCTAATGACAAGAGACACCCTTTACGTGTCGACAGTGACACCGACTGTTTCACCTGCTTCTTATGATTGACATAGTGAAGGAAGGATAGGGAAGGTGAAGAGGCAGGGAAAACAGAGATCGAGAAGATTTTAGTATAAATATTACCTCTAAAGAGGAAAAATGGCTTTTGATTTTGGAGAAGAACAATGTCGATTTATTGTGAATGAGGAGGACTGTTTTTGAGGGAAGAAGGAGCCTTTAGTTTCAAACTCGTTGTATTGTTTTGGATCAGAGTGTTGTTACTGGGATGAATGTAAATGTGATTTATGTTTATGCATATTGATGACTTACAGTTCACTATTAGTCTTGTTAAATTGAATGTGATTTAGTTTCATGGTTAACTTGTGAATGGCCTCTGATTTTAAACTAAATTAAACATCAGTTGCAATTTTATTCCTATAGAAGAATGTGGATTCCTATATGAGTGATTGGATTGCAATTTAGCTTAATACAATCTTGTCTAGCTGTGAATTCAATGATTGATTCATTTGGACTTGAATCTATACATGATGTTTAATCTTCTTTATCACGCTCCTGCCAAACATATATATGATGTTTAAACCTCTGTATTATGCTTCTGCAGGATAGATTAGGATAACTAGGACTAGATTAGAGTAGTTAGAAGTAGTATAGATAGGATTTAATACATAGAGATTAACTGTTTTATCTTTGTTGATTTAATTGAAGCCTTCCTCCCAGAAGCAATCTTTCGACATGTTCAAACAGTTTACGGGGTCCCTTAAAACCAGTGGGAGCTAGCCATTCCAAATGAAAGCAGGTCTAATTGGGGATTACGATCGGGTTAGTTCCCCTTGTTGGCTTAGTGTACATTAGCCATGTCAACACACCGATAATGAAAATGGTTCCCAAGGTACCTAGCACAGTCCAGGTTGTGCGAATGAATGAGTTTAAGTTGAGCACTCAGCATACTCAAATAACATGGGCCAATTATGAAAACCTAATGCAAACTAGGAGGAAACCTTCCACTCATGACTGCAAGTTCTAAGGCACTAGATTGTTTCTAGATCTACATCCCAGATAAGGTGTTGAAGTCGACCGTAATAGATCCATTGAAGGAGGGCCTTAATGTATCCCCCATCATCAACACAAGATAGACACCAAGATAAGGTCTCTAATGATAGCAGATGAGGAAGTGATGTACAACTACCATAGAGATGGCCAACAAAAAAGGTATAGTGAGACATGTAGATGGCCGACTTGTGACTAAAACTTCCCTTGAACACATAGCAAAACGACATAAAAGTGAACTTGGAAGCACACACTAAAGAATACCGATAGACACAATGGTGACATAATAGGTATCATCAAAGCCTGTAGGTTGGAAGGGTAACCAATAGGGTGAGATACTGACTCATGCAACATAATGACTCGACTCAATCTAAAGGTGTAGTTCGAAAGTACAACTAAAAACCAACTATAAGAGTATGACTCAAACACGTTCCATCTTCAAGGGTGACATACAACTTCCATTGTAAACGTGATAGCAAAAATATTTCCCCACCCTTTTTGTATAGTGAATCCCCTTCATGGTTTAATGAGCACAAAATAGAAGACAAATAAGCTCAATAGGTTCCTTTTTTGTTAAGTTTATATCAAGGCCAAAAAAGTGATAAAATTACACTGGTGACTTTGTCATGGATTAATGAGCTTGAGAACAAATAAGAGATCACTCGCCGACTTTCATTTTAACTAATGAGTAGGAAATGATGGAAATAACTCAACATTTTCATATAGGTTTTATGAGCATGAAAAAGTGGTAGAAAAAGATGCTCAAGATTTTTATGAGTTTTATAAGTCAAGAAAAGAAGACCAAAAGGAACTTGACATTTTCGTATAGATTTAATGAGCATGAAAATATATTAAAAAGAGCTCGGGATTTTCATTGTTTAACGAGCATGAAAATATGGCCAAAAGGAAGTTCATTCCAGAGAGACGAGTGGTATAACGGTATGCATCCTGTTCCAAGGTTTAATGATGGAACCAACCTAAGTAGGAAGCAAAGGAAAAGTGTCTAGCGATGTCAATCTACTCATTGCAGTGATCTCTCTGAAAGGTAAGGGAAGGTTGTGAGACGAAGTCAAGGCTAATGAAAAGGTAAGAGATCGAGCATTGTTGCAAAGCGGGCGAGTGATAGGAAGGAAAGCATCAATGCAACAATGTCTAGCAATACATTGAGGACCATGAGCATAGGGATCCATAAAGCAACATGAGAAAATGTGTGGGGACCCCCTATAGTATGATGACCATAAATGATAGACAAAGAGAGGCATGAGACTCAATTTCGATGTCATGGTAGGTAATAAAGAGGATCCCCGAATGTACGAAGAACTATAACATGGACACCAATATGGAAATAAAGTGTTATTATAGGGTGCCCATGGAAGGTAGGATCTACCATACAAGTTATGGCATGAAAAAAGGAATGGTTAAGGTCACAACCTGACGGGGTAGACCCTAAGGCAAGCTGAAATAGTGAAAAAAAAATCCAATAATTTAGTGACATGATCAGTGAATCCTAGTCCTATATGTCAGTTTCTGTGATATGTCTTAGAGTGATAATGAAAAAGATGAGTTTTATTTTGAAATATATACATATATACTAAGCATGACATAGTCTGATAGGTTATGCAATGTAGTGCGCACTCTTGGGCACATGCCAAGGATTCCAAAGTATGAAATCACGTGCAGTTGTTGGAAACATATGATGTGCCATCATGGATGTTATCGGGAAATCTAGTGTCTATGCAGAGCTGCTAGTCCCACTAAGACGGGTATCTATCTTAGAAACAAATAGATTAAAGTTACTTTCGATTTCCTTTACGAGAAATAGATAGGAGAGGAGAAAAGAATACCAACCTCGATCTTTCGCTTGGTTCTTTGCTTGTTCCTTCTCCCCCTTTGACAGATCTTTGCCGCTCCTCCTTTGACCGCTCCGCTTCAAAGAGTACCTGTAAAGTGAAAGCAGCACAATACCTTCAAAGTGAAGAGATCTACAGTCATAAACAATATAGGACCAGATATATATTGACCACATACATGCATATATTAGCAAACATACAAGAATGTGGAGGAAAACTTGAATAGCTTTATTGATATAGAGATTAGAAGAGAGGATTACAACCCATTTGATCTGACCCAACGTCATCCTCCCAGCATGAAAGCCCTTCTTCACCTCATGAAAAGCTTAGATCACCCAACACTATGATATTCCACCAGGAAACCATCATCACTTCCTTACAAGATACAAGATTCCAGCCTCTGGATCTTTGGGATGAGGGATCCATATATAGATGATTGCAGGGGGTGTGTCAACTTCTGGGATTTTGATTAGTGTCCTCTCTCTGATAGTTCTTGATTCCACTTGGAGATTGATGATCTCTTACTTATCCCTGGGCGAATTCAGAGAGGCAAGTGTCACAGGAGAAGTTTCTGGAAGATTCCATGATCATCCACCTTGTAAACTGTCTCTGCCATTTGTCTACTCTTGCCCATCGCACCCTACAAAAGGGACTTCCAGTATGCATCGCACTTTTTACACTAAGCAGGTGAGATGCATCGCACCCTCTGCACTGAGCAGTCTGTATGGTCCAGTTTTGACCAGTTCTGAGCAGTTTTCTATGGAAAACTGATGGGAGATGATGTAATCAGCTGACCTTGTTCCTTTACGGCATGAAACAACACTTTTAGGGACTCAGAAGCCCTTGGTTTATGGACATATATGATTTGGGGTTGCAGTGCCCAAATATGTCTATAACAGTTGCCCCCTAAAGCATGAGGTTGAAAATTTTTTGATGTCGGGTGAAATGCTTTATCATGAGGATCCGAGGTTTTCCGAACTAGAAGGCGACCTGTAATAAGATACAATACAATACATTATCTTCATAACATTCTCATGATCTAGCTGAGGCGGGAATTCCCATGCTCAGCTTTATAAATTCATTTTCATGTACATAGGACAAACAACTGTCTGTGTGGCAGACTGATGATTCTGGTAGAGCCATCATCCTTTGATTTGGATGATCATCTG
The DNA here is from genome assembly GCA_000404065.3 of Pinus taeda. Lineage (NCBI taxonomy): Eukaryota > Viridiplantae > Streptophyta > Pinopsida > Pinales > Pinaceae > Pinus > Pinus taeda. Next base: position 131,677 of record APFE030660196.1, on the reverse strand, counting down.
TGCAGCAATGATGTACATTTGATGTCTTTATTTTCTTGAATATATCGCAGCCCGGATGGATGAAACTAGATCCGGGGTCTTCATACTCATCCAATCTTCGCCCAAAGTACAAGTCGATCCATGTGAAAAATGTTCTGGAGTTGAACATGGAAAGACATCGCCTGATTACCAGCCAATGATGTAAGCTGTTAATAGGCGCGAGAGGAATCACTGATAATGATGATGACCCTCAAGGTACTATAATACAATTCACATGGTGTGAAAAAGGGACTTGGCGTTGAACAACACGCAAAGTCTTTCGGTTGAAGGCTAATGATGTAAACCTGTCGCCGAAAGTGAGAAACTTTCCATTGAGGCATGCAAGCTTCAAAGTACTGAAAGGGTTGTTCCTAGGTTGACTTCTTGGATAATGAGCTGTCGTCAACAAGAAGTGACCCATCATAGTAGGGCCTTAATGAATCCCACATCTACGACACGGAATAGAGCAAATGACTTTGTAGAGGTGAAAACGATCTGATGATACAGGGTTCGGGGTGGTGGTCATGAAAGAATGGAGTGTGAATGTATTGCAGTGGATGAGACACAAGATGGGTTGGTGAGTTCTCTGCTTGACTTCTCTTGAACATATCAGCAACACTGAAATGGATTGGTAGCGTTAACCCCAAAGATCGATGGTATGGTGGGCCAATGGTAATATGACCGGTGAACGGAATAACCCAACCCGACTCAATCATGGTGATGGAGTGAAAGTGTCATGTTCAAGAGCGACTCTGCTACCAATAAAGTTTCTTCAAGTTTTCTTCCCAATTTTTCCCTAGTCATTGCTGACCCGTACCTCTTTATTTTTATCAAGCTTGAGGAGGATAACATATGCTTGTTCTATAATTTTCCCTTCGGGCAAACCCGTCGCTATGTTTTAACAAGCCTAGCGACAGTGATACTTGTTCTTGTCTGCATGGAAAAGTTTGTCGCTATTGGTTTTAACGAGTTTAACGACAAAGACAACTCAGTCCTTTTTCAATTTTAGAGAGTCTGGAAAGGGACAGAAAGGAAACTCCAGTAATCCTTTTTCGTCATATAATCCCTTAAGTTCGAAAAAGTATAAAATAATACGAAAGGGATGAATTTTCGATAGTTTTAACAAGCTGAACAAGTCTTTTTGTGTAATAATCCCTCAGGTCCAAAAAGATTAAAATCTAGAGGAGGGATAGTACTTCCGGTAGCTTTAACGAGCTGGAGAGGCCAACTGCTCGACAATCTTTTCATATTTTACGAGTCAGGTGAAAAGAGCTTAAAGGAGACTTGTCTTTGAGGAACGAGTGATATTTTTGGGTAGCTGCTAATTCCAGGTAATGTTTGGAATTTTCCAATCACGGCAGTGTCACAAGGATGGCTAACAGAATCACTCTTCGCAGTTGTTCCTCAAAAGGGTAAACAATCAAATGGAGGCATATGATCGGCTAAAACAGAGTGGAGGTGATGCCAAGAACACGACCAGGGCTCAGAAGCTGATGATAATGCATTCACAAAGGTTATTTACCGGAGGTTGCTTCATTTTTTAATGAGCTTAAACTCTGGGGGAACATTTGTTCATTGCTTAGGTTTAATTTTTAATGAGCTTAAACTTCGCATAAAAACTGCTCGTGACAATGGTCATTGATATTCGACCCATCATTAACACTATGTTCTTTTGACGGTCGTACTACCTATTCAATTTCTCCATCAAATTGATTAGAAATGAGAATACGTGCTTGAAAAATGAGTTAAAACACTAATACCCTACTTGAATTACGTGAAAAGTAACTTAAAAGTAGTTTTTTACCCCTCATTTTACCATTTCATTTGAGCTTGACACTGTTGGAGCTTTGGAGGTGTTTCCCCCTCGATTTTCACTAGCTGATTCTGGGAGATTCTGTGGAAGATTCTTGGCGCCGTTTGGACCAGGTAGGAGCTAAACCTGTGCTCTTCAGTTGCATTCCTTTCTTTTTGAATTCTGAGCATGTTTCCCTACTTTCTTGAGCCTCTGGGGTTTGAACAATTAGTTTTGCCCCCATTGCACCTTGTGTACATCAAAAGGTGTGATGCATACTGGGCTGGCCACTGGCCAGTCAGTATGCATCGCTCCTAGTACACAACTAGGGTGCAATGGGTGCAAGGAGGGAACTTTATGCACTGTTTTCTCATAGAAATTTTACCTATTTTTTGCCAAATTAGGATCCTGACTCTTCTCTTGTTTGTTTTCAGAGATTCATCAGAGCAAAATGATTGTTACATGGTGAGAACACAAGCATGAAGAAGAGGACATGGTTGCTTTAAATGATCCGGGTACGGTAACTGCATTGCGGAACTGCAGTTTGCTCAAGTTCTTCCGCATCTCTAGCATGAGGCAACAAATCAACTTGTTGCAATATTTCCTCGATGCATGGGATCCTACCAACTAGGTGTTCTAGATTAGAAGAAAATCCATCCCCTTGACTGTCGTGGACATCTATTTTTTGACCGGTTTATCGAGGCGTGGTGCCCCTCTCCCACTATCAGGTTCTGGTCGTGGGGGCGAATCCGTGAGGGATTATATTCGCCGATACTATAGAGAAGGATCTCAGCCGAGTAGGGACGGCAAGATCAACATCCAAGATGTCACTAACCGGTATTTGAGGACCATCTTGTTCACCTTTGCTAGACTGGCCAGTAGTGCGGCCCTTCACTTGGCCAACAGGTCCTATATGCAGTATGCCTTAGAATGCCTTTAACCGAAGGTGTTCAACTGGTGTGATGCAATACTTCCGGTGATAAAAGAACAGCTTACCAAGGTGAAAAATGGGCGATCTAAGAACTTTGGCTATGGTTCCATTTTGACCGCTTTCACTTTGGAGAATATCCCACTGATGCAGCCACAATACATTTCACTTGGTTTGTCGCCACCGACTGAGCCACGGATGCAGAGATGGGTTGACCTTATGGCCCAACATGCTGGTCAGCCACAGGTTTCTTTCTCTGATGCTTTCTTTGAGTGGTTCAACCGTCAAGAGATGGTTTATTCCGAGTGTCCATATGCTGGTATGGATTTCCCGAGTGACCCTGATTTGGTGCTGCTGGCTGGTGAGTAGTGGAGTGATATAGGTAAAATTTCTGACCATATCCTTGTTTATTGCTTTTATAATGTTTGTGTGCTTTCTTTTATCAAGACTAATCAAAACTCATGTGCTCATGCAGATATCGGACCGGTGCGACCAGCAGTGCGCCTGAGAGCATCAGCTGTCGTTCCAGCAGGAGAGGCTGAAGGGAGGGCTGTCCTTCGTGACCTGGATGTGGCTGAGACTCTTGCAGCATTGTAGGATCAGATCGAAGGCCTCACTCTTGGTATCACAGATGTGAGGACTGACGAGCTGCCTCTGAGATTACAACGACATACTACTGGCATGCCACGTCGATGGACTAGGCTTTTACGCATGATTGCACAGGCGGTGACTTGTTATCACCAGCATCATTAGACTAGGGCACCCCCTAGCATTTTGAGTTTTTGGGTCATTTTACCGATTTTGTCTTGGACACAGAACACTATGTGTAAACCATAAACAATTATATATATATTTTTGATTTTCGGAGCTTCATTTTGGTTAAGTTACATGATCCACCATAAACAATTATATATATATTTTTGATTTTCGGAGCTTCATTTTGGTTAAGTTACATGATCCTGATGCAAATATTGATGAGTTGCTTTTCTTTTATAAATGTCGCAAAAGTTTATCTAACACATAATTTGCCAATGAATCTATTAATGTGTTTAAGTTTATGGAAATATGTTGATATTGGATAGAATCAAACTGTCTTTCCAAAATCTTGACCCTTAGGAACATGCGATAGATAACAGGATTCCGAATAGAATAGATACCAATGAGCTATAGAATGACGAGCTGTGAGTCTAGCCTAACAACAAGTCGGCGTATGCCATGTGCGATGGCATCAGAGAGAGGCTCTATCAATGCGCTGTATTCAGCGATATTGTTCGTTGATCGGCCAATACATACCCCTCTGAAACTCACTAACTCGCCGCTTGGATCAAAGATGGCCCAGGCCACAGAAGATAGGTTCCGCGAACTACGGCTCGCTCCGTCGGCATATCCAACAAATGATTCCAATGGGTTCGGCATCTGTAACAAATGCAAAAGTGGATTACCTAACCAAAATGATTACCTTGAGCGAAAACAAAAATGTAACAAAAGCATGGGGGTTACTACACTGAGTTAAGCTTAGTAATGCTTAAGGTACAACCCATTGCGGGGTTGCGCCAGTGGAATCCCATCGTAATCCACTAACTCGTAGGCTTCTTTTGCTAATACACACTTAACAATATAGGGCCCCATCCATAAAGACTTGAACTTACTTGCTCCTAACTTATCAGACTCTTGGTCGTAAAGTAAGACCAGGTCACATTTTGAGAAGACACGGGGTTTGACATTCTTGTCAAACTGTGCCTTGACTCGTTTCTTATGGGCTTCATTAGCCAAGGCGGCATCACGACGGGTTTCATCCAATTGGAATAGTTCCAAGAAACGAGCCTCCTCTTCTGAAGTTATGGGGAGAAGGTTGACTGCGAGCTTGAGGGACATCACTTGGTTGTCTGCTTGTTGCTTCTCCTCTTTTGACAGATCTTTGCCCCTCCTCCTTTGACCACTTCGCTTCAAAGAGTACCTGTAAAGTCAAAGCAGCATAATACCTTCAAAGTGCAGAGATCTACAGTCATAAACAATATAGGACCAGATATATATTGACCACATACATGCATATATTAGCAAACATACAATAATGTGGAGGAAAACTTGAATA
>APFE030660196.1:43834-98303 GCA_000404065.3 Pinus taeda | reverse complement strand
AAATTTTCTCAGGCTGAAAAAGGCAAACCTCAAGGCAACATCAAACCATTTAGCCTTGTAGCTAGCCCTACGGGGCAGGAGAAGGCTCTCTTCGGTCAATCTCAGTAAAATCTTCAATGGATGAGATGACCAATAGGGTAACATTGATTTTAGGCTAGTAAACTGATCAAAAGGGTTGATTTGGGGTTTTTAGGGTTTTTGGTGGCAAATTGAGGGGATGGCAATTATGGGTGCGGGGATTGGACACAGTTTCTGCAGGGGGTTCTTTGGGGCGAGGTAGGAGACAGTATTGATGCCTTTGATTGAGATGGATGATTAGGAATGACAGGTGAGGAGTTAAGGAGAGCAAACAATAACTTGAATTCTCCTTAAACAGTAGAAAACATTGAAATTAAACAAACTTAAAAGCAGAGCATGACAGTCATGAATTCTTACTTTAACACTTCGTTTGCTTAATGTGAAGAAGGAAAAGAAAGGAAATGATTCACATAACACACTTACAGGTACATAGAGAAACACACCATCAATACATGTAACCACAAGAATCCCAAAAAGGACTGCAAAACCCTGGTCTTCCTTAGCCAAAAAATTGCAGAGATACAGTGAAATAATACAATGATAGCTTCTCCCTCAAGAGTCCAACCTTCCAACCTCTCAAAATGACTAAGAAAATACATAATATAGGCAAGCTAACACTTTCCTTGCCTCTAGGGGTCAAGCTCATCCTTCTAGGAGCTGTTTCAACCAATTCTAAATTGAGCACTAAAATCTAGGCAGTCAAAACAACTTGCCTCTATAAGCTAGGAAACCAATTCATTCATTAAATGTTTGCTATTTCATGAATGAATCTTCTAGAATAGGTAAATAAGTGTCATGTCAATATGAAAATACATTAATTACATCAAAGAGGGTGAAAAATCCCATCCCAAGTCAAAACTGGTCAAAGCTGGGCGAATTCCTGAGCTGTAGATGAATTCCTGTGAAAACTGCCCAACGGGTAGCGCCCTCTTCCTGAACGGGTCGCGCTACTTTGGAACTGATTTTGAGGTACTTCCAGGTGTCAAAATGAGGCAAAAGTGGGCTTTTTGGAAAGTTCTGTGAGTCTACTTTCCAACCCAACTGGAATTTCTGAATTTGGTGGTCATTTTCCCTTCCAAAATTGCAATCTCCCAAGACTGCTTCCTGTGTGTCAAAAAGGTGGCAGAAAGTCATTTTTTTGCTTGTTTTTTGACTTTTTGGAGGCCCAAAACTTGGTGAAATTTCATAGTAATGGCTGAGCAAGTGTAACTTTGCATGAAAAATCTGGAAATGCTGAGTTTTTGCAAAATGAAGTTGCCGGGATGAAGGGTCTCACGGGGGGTGAGACCCGTTAATGGAGAAAACCTGTAAATTGCCTGAAAAAACCAAAATTTACCCAAAATGCTCTAAATTTCTTGGGATTTGTGCTGTGGCTAGGATATTTAGTGCCTTGGTCCTTGAGTGAAGCCTCGGCCAAGATATGGAGTGGATCGGGCCTTTTCCGTCGTTTTAGTGCCTTGGCCAACCTCCTTGGATCTAGCGATTGTAATTTTGACATTTCTCTAAAAAAATGATACCTATGCAAAAAGTGAAGGAGGTTTTTCTTCTTTGGCATGTTGTGGACAAAAACCTCTCTCAGTTTTCCCAAATTCATCTTTTATTGCTTTGAAACACCATTTGAGTGAAACTTATCCCGATGTGTGAAACAAGGAATTTTGTCGAAATGAAGCAAAATGAAGGGGATAAGGGGATTCTAAATTCTTGGGGAAATTTTTGGAAGTAGGGAGGGATGTTAGGAAGCAGGGGAAAGTGGAATCTCAGAGATTGAGTGAGGGGAAGGGGTCCAAAAGGGCAAAACACAGGCCCAACCTAGAAAATTGCCAGGTTGTAGCTAGAAACTAGGGTTTGTGCGAAAATGAGGAATTTGGGGAATCTCAGTGATGGGAAGCATTTGGTAAGGTACTTTAAGGATAGGGGAAGGTGTATGAACATCAGGAAACAAGTTTTTCCAATGATTTGACCGTCCAAGAGAAATTGCCTTCAAAACCCTAGGAGAGGGAAATGACCTTACCTAGGCGCAACTGAAGCATGAACAAGGTGTAAAATGACTCATTGGACACTGAGATGATAATGAAAACCCTATGAATGATGATAGAATCAGCTAAATAGTGACATAGATTGGCATTTGGGCAACTTTGAAAAGAGTGAGAACAAACCCTAGACCTAATGCCTAGTGACCAAATTTTGCTTGAAAACTTTTTGAAATGACAAAATTTGACCTTAACACTCTGAAACCACTTTGTAAGAGCATATTTGATCACCGGAGGAAGGCTGGAAAGACTGACACTAACACCCATCATAAAAAGTGAGTTATATTATGCTTTTATATCTTCAACTTTGCCATCAAACATGTGAATGGATTGTCCTTGTTGGTGGATGTGAACCAAGGAAAACAAGTTTCTCTGCAACTCTGAGGTAGATAACATCATGCAAAAGAAAATTTGGGAGTCCAGGTAGTTTAAGCCTGATGATGCCAATTTTGGATGGTTTGAGTTTTGACTTGTCTGTGAAGTAGACTATTCCATCTACATTGTCACTGAAATATTCAAAGAAATATTTTTAAAAGGTCATGTGGTAGGTTGCACCCGTGTCAAGAAACCATGAATCTTTCCATGAAGCAAATGAATTATTAAACAAGTCTTAAGTTATTCCATTATTGCAATGTGCCACAATATAATGAGGGAATTCGAGTGCTTTACCTTTACTTGGATATGGTGATTTATCTTTCTCTTCACTTATTTCTTACTTGATAGCGTCCCAAGAGATCTTGTATATGGAAGCCTCAGGTCCATTTATTTTACAATGTATACAATGAAGATTAGGTCTTCCTCCTTGTTATGTGGACTTATCCCTCTCATAGACAAGAGCGATCTCCCTAGACTTCAAAGAACCCTAGTAACAAATAAAAAGGAACTGCTACCTTTGTCTAGAATCTGATTGACTAAAAGCAAATAGAATGCTAGGGGCCTCTTATTGATTAATTATTGATGAAGTCCTTCAAATCTTTCGACCACTCACTCCTCGATGCTCTAGATGTCCTCTCGTCACTCCTATCAACTTCTCCATACTATCCTGAAAGAGATCTGTAAAGACAGAGACAAACAAGAGATTAAAGAATCCAACATATAACCAAAAAGATAAATGGACTAATTAACCAATTATATATCATAAACAGATCAATTATGCAATCAAAATTTATGTAGGTGATCAAGGAATCCTACAAATTAAATCAACGAAGATATAATGGAGAAAGAACAATTGCTTTTATATTCATAAAATTGGAGAAAATCCTTACAACCATATAGCCTTGATGTTGCAAGACCCTTCAACAATCTCCAACCCTCTCCCTTGCAATAAAAGCCCCCCAACCTAATACCAACAACATAAACCTACTTCCAACAATACTCTTCCCATCCTTAGACCTGTAGTAGCTTTATAGGCCAAGAATGGGAAGTTTTGGATCCATTCTCCAAGGGATGAGATCCATTATTAGTGGGATAGAGGTTCCACAAAGGAAGGTGAGTTACTCCATGATGGGAGGGATTAGTAATGAATAGGAACCCATTCGAAGCTTGTTGGTTGGGATATATGCTACCAAAAATGCTTCTAGAATTTACTTTTTATTTTTACATACTTTAAGTCATGTTCACAGGTCACAGTGTAAGACAATTGCGTACTTATGCACAACTATTAATGGCCTTCTCTCCATATGTGCAAAAATTAACTAGCGAACTACGTAGGTAGCGAAAATCATGGTTTTGTACCATAGGATCGAGGAATTCCACTTTCTTTGGGATGATTTAACTTCAAACTTTGCAGGGGAATACTCCAAGACACATTTGTGGATAACGAGAGATCCAAACTGATGGTCATTTGCCTAATGTGACAAAATGACGTGTAACACTCCTTGCTAATATTCCCCCCTACCTCTGTTATTCTTCTTTCCATGTCCTCTTCTGCCACCTATTCCTCTAGAACAATCTTGTTCATGGTTCTTCTCTTTCTGTGCAAGGCATGTAGCTTCTTCAGAAAACTGAGAAATTGTCTTCCTTTTCCCAAATATTTCTCTCTTTCTACAAACTTCTCCACAAGAGAGTCAAAAGTAATCTCTTTAAGTTGGCCACTAGCTTGTAATGATTCAAGATAGTGAGAATATGTGGGATATAGTGCCTTGACAATTTTGTGGGAGGAAAATCCATTTTAACACTAGTAGCTTGTACATCATGCATAATAGCTCTGATTTCAGAGGCTAGGGCAAGGGGATCATCATCCTTCAATTCAAGATTGAAGAGTTTGATCATTAGTTGGACTACTTCAAGCTCTGAGTGTGAGTCATATAAGTCTTTTAACTTCTTTAAAGCACTAAAGACATTGGTGAAATGTGAAAACTCACCTCTTCATTTACTAATGTAGTAATCAAGGCATAGGTCTTATTCTTCTTGTTCTCCCATATGGCAAGATCTTTGTCTGATGTTGGCTTTGGAGGAAGATTATCACCTTCTCCTTCACATACTCATTTCCATAAGTTATTGAAAATGAAGGTATATTTTATCTTTACGAATATTTCATGGTAGTTCTCTTTTCCAGTGAGAACTAAACCAACTATTGAGATGAGCTAATGCATTATTAAATAAACTTCTAAGATAGTCTTGAATAGTCAAAATTTTTGTTGCAATAGTCCGAAAACATCTCAACATAGACCCATCATACAAGTTTGTCTTAAAAAATTAATCAAAGTAACCCAAAAAATCGATGCTAAAATTTGGCTTCAGACTCTCTATCTCAAACAATTGCTTTGATAAAAACTAACTCACATATACTATTGGATTGACTGTGATATAAATTAACTGTATATGTAAATGGATCGACTCTCAACTATAGTTCAACACTTGTATATATGAATGGACCCTAAGTAATAGTTTAACACATATTTATAAATGGTTTGATCCTCAACAATAGTTTAACACACAAAGACGCACACACACACACACACACACACACACACACACACATATAAATGGTTCGACCCTCAAAGTGCATGTATAGATGGTTCAACACAAGAATTAAATTACCCTCAAACTAGACAAAAATACACCAACACAAGCGGTCAACTCTTCAATGCAAATGACTCACTACTCAAGCATACAATACAATACATTTAACATAACATATAGTCAACATATAACTCATGGTATGAGAGTTTATAACTAGCGCATGAACAAACATATAACCAAACTCAAAAGCCAATGCATATGAACCAATGCACGAAGAACATAAAAGAAGCATATATGATCTTCAAACAACTGCATAAAGAGGATAGAGTGTGTCGTATTCAAATTCATGCAAGGGACATCACAAAGGATAGAGTGTGTGGTATTCAAATTCATGCATTGACCCTTCTTTCACGAAAGTTAGAGACCAAGCCAATAGAACATTCAATGCACAAATATTGCTATTGTATACATAGGGAACAATTCCAAGCTACGAACTAGTGATATTGTGGAGATCCTGGGATTTACTTTTCATTGAAATCAACACATTAACCCTCCAAATTTTCATTGGATTGTATTCAACGCAGATATTGTGCAACGATCATAGAGCACAAAGTGAATATGCCTGCTCTCTCTTACTCAATGCTTTTTGTTTGTTTGCAGGGAAAAATCGAAGTTGGAGCAGAAAAAATGGTAGTAGACAGGAGTTACAACGGCAAAGAAATGCAAAGTTAAGACCTGCACTTTGATACCATGTTAGGCTAGGTATTTTGGTAACTCCACAAATTTATTTCTCTATTAAGAATAACATTAATATATACACATAGAGGAGATACTATTGGGATTGACATTCCAATATATCCTCATATACTCATTTTGTATTTACATATATACAAAATATTTTCCCAATCGCGAAGGATTAGGTGCTAACACTTTCAAAGTAAAGGGGCATTCCTCCTTGCATCAAAACTACGCCAATGGCATGGCTTGAGGCACCACACTCCACAACGTAGGTTTATGTGAAATCAAGTGTTACCATGATGGGAGTTGTACACATAACCTCTTTAATTTTTTCAAAATATTTGGTTGCTTCTTTAGTAGAAGAAAATGCATCCTTCTTTAATAATTTTTTTAGAGGTGCTACTATTTGACCATAATTTTTGACATTGTGGTAATATTTTGTGAATTCTAATAATCCTCTAAGTTTCGTTAAGGTTATAGGGATTTTCCATTCCCTCATAGCTTTGATTTTTTTTAAGATCCACTTTGACACCCTCATCAGATATAATATGCCTTGTTTGCGAGTGTTTTTAGGTACAATTTGAAGAGAATGTTTCTGGAATATGTCACATAGTTTCATTTGTGATCTGAATGTATAAAATTGAAGATTTTAATTTTTTTTGCAAGTGTAAATTATATGTGTTTTGGGTAGAGGATTAATTTAATAAACACATAAAAGATGATTTTTATCTTAGTTTTCCAGAAAATAGAGAAGACATCAATACCATAACAACATACATAGGACAACAAATGATAAAGGAGTTCACCCCTCTTGGGCCACATCTCCTGGTCCAACTTCCAATGTTGGGCCTCTTTAATTATGCTCAAAAAATGTGTTTACATCAAGTTACAATGCTTAGAATGATAAAATAATGTCTCCAATGGCTCCAAACAGTAAAAAACTGCCATTTTTTTTTCTTTCTGCACCTCATTTGCCAAAAAACTGAGAAAGTTACGCTTGTTTCTTCATTTTCCCAAATTCTGCAGCTAACCATCCTCCAATTTGGCCTCAACCTAGCTTGATCACCCAAAATGTGAAAACAACGAGCAAACCTGGCCTACATTCCCACTCGGTGGGTGAATTTGTAGGACCGTTAAGGGCGCCATTAAGCCCCTAGTCCCAAATGGTAACCATATGATTGCGAAAGGTGCCAAAATTTGGGGCCTCTCTCTAGCCCGTGTCTCCACACACACCCTTGTTTCTATGTTGCACATGTGTCCTTGGGATGGGCCCCTAGGGGCTAGCCCCTCCTTCTCGGTTCGCTCGGTCATGCGTCGTTGGTTACATTGAGGCCCCATAGGGATTGGGGCTGCCTTGTCTCCTTTTGTGCTCCCAGTCTTCGATTGTGGCATATGAATGTGAAAATGGGATGTGAGGGTTGGGCTAGGCCCTAGCCCTTGGCCCCCCACTTGCAATCCTATGACGCAGGGGTGGCCATGGGCTAGGGCTTAGCCTAACCCGTCCCCTCCATATATGCGCTTACCAACTTTAAATATAGTTTTAAAACAATCTTTTAACAAGAACATGTTTGACGCATTGGTGTGGGCCTTGGTTAATATATGTGAGGTCTCGGTTTTAAACCCCAGGGGCACTATTCACCCTCCATACAAATTTTTGTCCTCCATGAGGAGGCCACATTAGAGCCACTGGTTGGCCCACGTGGCACCCCCTCATTGGGCCACCACAACAAAACCATTAACCAATAAAAATTCACCATGCCACAACCAATCAAACAATGACAAGTGGAATTAATTCCTTGACCCACCAAAATACATAGTCAACCCAGTCAAATGCCCAACCATCGTACGGACTACTAACTCGGTGTACCTACAAACCTTTTTCCAAAATTTTTAGCAGTTTCACAAATTGACTAGAACACGATTCCGAGAGCATCCGATGTCGGATTTGAGTGAAATGAATTGCATTGGATTCAGGTTGTCGAGATCTATCCATTCGTTTAAGTTTCAAGCTTTGTCACACACTTTTAATTTTGAGCATTATTTTGATGCATCGGATCACTCCTCCCCATTGGAAGCTTTTGGACGTACAAAATCTCTTTATCAGTCAACAAATATATGGGGGTATAGTTCCCTCACCCTTCCAGTCTCAATCCACTGAACTTTGCTTGAATTTGTCATTTTGAGCTTTTCATGAAAATACATCATTTTCCTTGATTTTGGAGTCCTTGTCTTGTTGTCATAGATGACATCTTGCTACAATTTCCCAGAATATGTAGAACAACAAACTTCCTTTGAAGGAATAAACACATTCCCTCCTCGATCTCCAATCAACGAAAACTTAAACAATCTCAAATTATTCTCACCTTGAACACTATCGCCATGACGATGCTTATCATATCTAGTCTTGTACTTGGCTCGACTCTTGACCAAATGTGATGGCCATTTCCATGCACCATCCCTTTTCAAATCCAACACATCATGAAACCCACAAGAATAAGTTTTGGAACCAATGTCCTCTTTGTAAATTTTCTTTTTCATTTGGTCCTTGACCTTTGCATGCTTTAACACATACATCTTATTCACACCAATGTTCAACAGTGATGCATGCTGCTGCAAATTTACTTCATTTTGTTTACCTCTTTTAGGAGGCAACATGTTAGACTCCTAAAAAATCTTATCACATGAATTAGAAAAATCAATGAAATCAATTTTCAAACTTGATTCATATCCTTGAAAGGCTATATATTCTTCAACACCTTCATGTTTGATCATTAACAATGCAAATTTCTCACTAGCATTAACAATCCTCTTCATTTGTCCCGCATTTACAAGAGATGCATTCAGCTTCTTGTTGTGTGCTCTAACAATGTACGCAATCCCATTCTTGAACAAATTATATTTGTTCTGATGGTGATGAAAAATAACTCTCCTATCATATAGATATGGGATTCCCAAAACAATACCACATATATCAATTGGAATTACATGAAGTTGTACCTCATCTAGAAAGATTGTAGTGATTGTAAATATAAGTATGCATTTCTTTGTCACTTGCAATTTTGCATTCTCACACACCCAACCTAAAGGATATGGTTTAGGATGAGGAATTGTTTCTAAATTCAACTTTTTGACAATGTTTTATGAGATAATATTTGCTTGTGAACCACTGTCAAACAATGTATCTATCTTGGTATGTTTTGAAATAACTCTAATGTGGAAAAGCTCTGTTCTTGTTTTTCATCTTGAGTTTCATTGAGACAATTTGAAGAAATACTACTTTCAATTTCCTTTTTTTTCAAACCCATGGCTGTGATCTTTGTTTCATCTCTAGAATCTGAACCTAAATCATGTTGTGTAGTTGCAACTGTCTTCTCCTTCTCATTGTTCTAAACTTTTTGGGTTTCATTTCTGGATGAAGTTTCCAAAAATGATCTTCATCATGGCTCTCTTTGGAACAATGTTCACATGTAATTTTTTATTTCTCCATAATGATGTCAAAATTCTTCTTCCCTTTCCCTTTGAACTTACCTTTTCCTTTTTCTCCATACTCAAAGGAACTCTCACTAGTTTCTTCAGAAACATTTTTCCCTCTTGCCTCTAAATGAGTTGCCTGAACATAGACTTCATTTATCTTTGTAGGGTTAAACATGAGAATGGTATGTCTCAAATAACTATGCAATCCTCCAATATATTTTAGCAAAGTATCTTGTGAGGACAAATCTATACCTGAAATCAAAGCTCTTTTACTAAATTCTTGAGTATAAGATTACAAATTTTTCCCTTTATCTTGCATAAAGTTTTTCCAATCCATAATAGCTTTTTGCATGTATGCTAATGGATAAAATTTCCTTCTTATTGCAACAACAAAATCATTCCAAGAGGATAAAACCTTACCACGTTTCTTCATGTCCTCTTGAGTTTTGGCTTCCCAGCAAATTAGTGGTGCACCTTTCAATATAAGAGAAGCAAGCTAAATATTGGTTTCATCATCTTTGATTCTTTGTATCATGCAATACACTTCAATCTTAAGAATCCAAATATCTAATCTCTTTGCATTTACCGCTCCATTGTACACAGGCAATTCAAACTTAATGTAAGGCTTAAGAAAATGAGTTTTACCATGACCCTTTTGGGGAATCTGGATGTGTTTATGAAAGGGTAGAAGAAGTTGAAGATGAGGATGAAGATGAAGATGAGGATGATGATGGAGGTGAAGGTGGTGGTTTTTCACCATTCCCTCGATTCCCTTTTCAAGATTTGTATCCTTTTCCTCCATGAGGTTTTGAGATTTCTCCATAAAGTTTGAAATTCCTCTCCTCATACATAACCTTAACCATCTCTAACAACTCAAAGAATGATTTTCTAAAAGTCTTCTCATCTTCAAACATCTCTTCATGACCTTCTTCATGTGCCATGACTATTGAAGCTTGAGGTGTGGTTTTTGTCCTTAAAACAATTTGAGATCTTGGCTCCACAAGTTCTCCTTATCCTCTTTTGAGCTTCAACCTTCTAAGAATCGGAAAAAACACTTGCAAATAAATCAAATCTTCATAATAACCTGGGCTCTAATACCAAAATTATTTGAATGTATAAACTTGAAGATTTTAAACAATTTTGCAAGTGTAAATTATATGTGTTTTGGGTAGAGGATCAATTTACTAAACACATAAAAGATGATTTTTATCTCAGTTTTGTAGAAAATAAAGAAGACATTAGTACCATAACAGCATACACAAGACAACAAATGATAAAGGAGTTCAGCCCTCCTAGGATACATCTCCTTGTCCAACTTCCAATTTTGGGACTCTTTCATTATGCTCAAAAATATTTGTTTACATCAAGTTATAGTGATCAAAATGCTAAAAGAATGTCTCTAATGGCTCTAGAACAGTTAAAAACCCCCATTTTGGTTCTTTCTGCACCTCATTTGGCCAAAAATTGAGAAAGTTATGCTTGTTTCTTCATTTTCCCAAATTATGTAGCTAGCCATCCTACAATTCGGCCTCAACTTGGCTTGAGCGTCCCAAATGCGGAAATGAGTGCAAACCTAGCCTACATTCCTGCTCGATGGGTGGTTCTGCAACACCATTAAGGGCACCATTAAGCCCCTAGTCCTGAAATTCCTGGTCGATGGCGGCCATATGACCGAGAAAGGTACCGAAATTTGGGGGCTCTGTCTAGCCCCTGTCTCCACAAGGTTCTTGGTTCTATGTTTCATATGTGTCCTTGTCCTGGCCCCCTAGGGGCTGAACCCTCCTCCGCGCTCCACTCGATCATGCGATGTTGGTCACATTGAGGCCCCATAGGACTTGGGGCTAGCCCTCGTCTCCTTTTGCGCTCCCGGTCTTCGACTGTGCCATATGACTGTGCAAATGGGACGTGAGGGCTAGGCTAGGCGCTAGCCCTTAGCCCCCTGCCCATGGTCCTATGGAATAGGGGTGGCCAGGGTTTAGGGCTTAGCCCAGCCCCCCCTCCATATTTGTGCTTACAAACTTTAAATATAGTTTTAAAAGAATGTTTTAACAAGAACATGTTTGTCGCATTGGTGTGGGCCTTGGTTAATATATGCGAGGTCTCAGTTTCTAACCTTAGGGGTGCTTTTCAGCCTCCATAAAAATTTTGGTTGGCCATGAGGAGGCCACATGGCAGCCACTGGTTGGCCCAGTGGCACTCCCTCATTGGGCCATCATAACAAAACCATTAAACAATAAAAATTCACCATGCCACAACCAATCAAACGATGACAAGTGGAAATCATTCATAAGCCCACCAAAATACATAGTCAACCCATTGGAATTCCCAGTCAATGTACACATTGCTGACTGGGTGTACCTGCAACCCTTTTTTCCAAATGTTTTAGCTATTTCCCAAATCGATTAGAACGCGGTTCTGGGAGCATCTGATGTTAGATTTGAGTGGAACGAGTTGCGTTGGATTTAGGCCGCCGAGATATATCTAGTCGTTCAGGTTTCAATCTTTGTTGCACACTTTGAATTTTGAACATTATTTTGATCCACCGGATCAATTCGAAAGTCAATGTTTTGAGTCCAAAAAAAGACCCATCATCAAGACAAAATGAATCGAAGGAAGGAGGAAAAGAGAGGAGATATAAATATAAAGAAATAGGAGGGAAGAGTGATGTCAAATATGCTGACAATTTAAAAAACTAAAAATAAACAAGCTAAAACACCTAAAAAGTATTAATATATAAGAATCACAAGGTTAATAGAATAATTAATACCGAGTTAAATTTTATTGAAATTGTAATATTATAATTATCAAAACCTATTGATTGCAAGATAAGCCTAGAATGAATTAATATTACAGGGGTAAATAGAGCGTTCTATAACTACAATATTGGACCAAATGAGATTCATTTGTTAGAATAACTTCAATTGAGTTGTCGCACTTATCCCCTTCCTATCTTAGGATAAGAAACAATGTCTTCATGAAATGGATTTGGGTCAGGATTACCTATTCCAAATATCCCAAGGTTCCCTGGATTTGGAAGTTAACACTTGGTGGATTCCCATACCAAGGCTCAATTCAATAAAGTCCATAACATCTACCGATTCTGCCGTATCCCCTTCTCAAAGAACACAATTTCCGATATGTCAGTGACCAAGACATACTATTATTTATTAATAACATCTTTGAATTGTCCAATAAGTATAAGGATTATCATTAGTGTTAATCAAATTATTAAGACTAATTAGGGTGTTATAATAATATTATCATACTATTAACATTACTAGTATTAATATTAAAACTATTAATGTTAATAATATGATAATATTATTATAACACCTTAATTAGTCTTAATAATTTGCTTAATACTAAAGATAAGTCCTATTTAAAAATTCATAAAGAGACCTAGACCTAAAGTTAACTAAGTCTATTATTATAAGTTAATATTAAAATTAATTATTAAGAATATTAAGGTAATAATATTAATATCAAAATTGTTAATGTTAATGGTATTAATATTAATATAAACCCTCAACTATTAATGTTAATGGTATTAAAATTAATATAAACGCTTAGCATAATACGACCCAAATATTCCACCTTTTGAACCCCAATGAAACAATTGGAAGGCTTTGCATATTGTTGTTGCTCTTCCAATAGCGTTAAGACCCTGCCAACATGTTGTACATTCTTTTCCCAAGATTTTTCGTAGATTCGTATGTCATCAAATAATATTAACACACATTTTCCAAGGAAGGGTTTGAAAATAGAATTCAACAAGATTTGAAACGTTGAAGTTTTAAACAATATTTTGGAATGCTTTCTTGCCTCATTTTGATTTTATGATATATCTAGAATGGAGTTTCAACTTAGCAAAGAAAATTTTTCATGTAATTCATTTATCTTTTATTATCATTTTGTTGAATTTTCCATAATCTGAACACATATGCCATGAACCATCCTTTTTTATAACCATCACCATTGGTGAAGAGAAATCACTTTGGCTAGGTTGAACCATCCTTTTTTATAACCATCACCATTGGTGATGAGAAAGCACTTTGTCTACGTTGAATGATGCCTGCTTTTTACATTTTTGGAACCATATGCTCAATCTCACTCTTTTGTGCATATCGATACCTGTAAGGCCTCATGTAGGTGCAATAGTTCCAAGTTGTAAATGAATAACATGGTCATCACCTCGAGCAGGTGGAAGATCCTCAAGCATATCTCCAAATACCTTGGAATGATTGTTGATAACCTTTTGGAGATCCATTGGAGCAAGGAAATAGATGTTTGAACATCTAATGGACATAATTGTGCAATTACAACTTGGTGTCCCTTTTTTAGCAATTTTTCATGCTATTAGAGCTTATCACTTTACTAGGTTTCCCTCAGATACCTCTAGGCTCATTTTCCTTTCCTTTTGAGGAAAATATTTTGAAAAGATCTTGAAAATTAAGGGCCATTGTTACCAATGATTATATCCATTGGACCCCTATTACAACATCAACATCACCCTTTTAGATTGCAATCATGGGACTATCCAAGAAATACTCCCCTTATTTAGCTTAATAATATGGCACTTCTCTAAACAATTTATTGTACCTTCATCTGCAATCATTACTTGAGATTTTAGTGCTAGATATGCAAAATAATTAAGATTTTTTTCCAATTTGTAATTGATGAAATTATGGGCACTACCTAAATCAATCAATATTGTACCTTTTTATTTATTTTTTATATATCCTTCTATATTGAGGGTTTATGGAGCACTGATGACTGCTAATGCATGACAATATATTGTCATAGTAGTTTCTTCTAGCTCTAAATATTGCGATGATTCCACTTCCTAATCTTCTTCATCTTCATAGTCTATCTAAAATAATTTATTCTCACTATATTTATGCCCCTTACTATATTGTTGTCATAGTTGAAACATAGTCCTTGTAATCTTCTTTCATCCATTTGTTGAGGTGTTAACCTTGTCATTTTAGGAGACAAAGCATGATTTTATGGTTATTTGTGACCATTTTTCTAGTGGCCATATTTTTACTTTCAACTTTCCTTGCTAGATTGAAAGCATACACTAAGAGATTGAAGTTCAAAGAGGTGCACCTCATGTTGGTTTCTTTCCTTTAAATTTACCATAAATAGGTCTAACAAAATCCTCTGAAATGTTCTTTACCCTAAGACTCAATTCTTTGAATTGTTGAATGTGATTTCTAACTAGACTTTTTTGTTGAATATTTACCAATTGACTATAGAATGTATTGCTCTTAATATCCCCGTAATGTGCTATCAATTCCTCTGTAAATATGGACCAAGATATAATAAAATCCTTTTTACTTTCACCAATCCATTGATAACATACATATTGATCTTGCTCTAGAAGCATGGGCTCAATATTTACCTTTGTAACATTGCCATTTGGTGTAGATCAAAGCATTTCTCCATCTCATATATCCATGTTATAGGATTGTAACTGTCAAACTTCTCATATGATATTTGGAGTGTTGTAGTTCCTTGGTGCTAACTTGAAGCTCTGATGAGGGGGATCTTGGAGTGAAAAATCATGATTATGGTTCTGTTATTAAATATCTGTGCTCTCCAATTGTGATAAAATACTCCCTATAGGTGATTGAGTTCCAACATAATTTTTCTCCTTATTTTGCAATTTCCGTGGATCTCAATATCCAATTTAAGAAGCTTCTCCAAGATAATTTTTTCCATTGAATTCAAGGATTTTTGTATCAATTCCTTGAGATATATTTTTTCATTTCTTCCTTGACATATTTTTGTATTCTTCCTTGACATATTTTTATATTTCTTCCTTGTTTTCCTCCACCATTTCATTAACTTTCTTCTCTAATTGGGAGGTCTTGATTTTCTTCATGAGTCCTATATGAGCCTTCATTAGTCTTAACTGGTGCAGTATATTTCTTTGGAGGTACATTGGAAAATAATAATGGTACTTCTCTTTATCACATTTTTTAGTCACCAAAAAATTGGATCTTTTGATCAAAATTTCTGTCACTTGTAAGTTATGTACCTTTGAAACCTTAATTTGGAGAATATTTAGATGGTTGCAAATTTTCTTGACATATCTTTTGGATTTGTGCCCTTCATAATTTGAGATTTTTATATGTAGTAATTTGATATGTCTTCTTTGCAATTCCATATGTTTGATTAGAATTTGATGTGCTAAGTGAAAGTTTTGGCAACTTTCCCAAGGCTTGCTAATTTTTGGCCTCTTACCAAGAGAAAACTTGTATAACATGCCACGAGCCTAATTCTTCAAATATAATAATTATTATCATTATTATTTATTTATTTATTATTATTATTATTATGTGTGGTACTTCGTTATATCTCCTAAAATCTATGAAAATTTCATATTTGTAATGCGTCTTCTCATTTGTATCTAAATTTCATTGCCTAAAACAACTTAGAAAATATTATAGCAAAAATACTGAGATGACTCGTTTGAAATAGATTTCGGTACTAATCACAAACCTTAGCTTCCACAGTGTCTATCTCAAAAAAATAGTGAACCAAAACATGGAATTTTAATCGGATGTTCCTCGATATATCTACTAAATATTCTCCAAGTTTCACCATTCAAACAAATTAGAACAAATTTTAATGAAAATTCCATGATGACTTGTTTGATGTAGCAAAACCCTGGGTTCTTGTGCTGTGATACCAAATTTTCTTAATGATGTTCCTTAAAAATGATAAGAAGTTAATAATTACAATCCACTTCAAAGGAAAATCCTCCTTTTACAATGAATACAATGTATAAGACAAATATGATGATCTTGAGACTAGGTCTCCTTAGTGTGTGTGGGGGACAAATGGTACACTTATAAAGAAATAGAACCATGAGAGCTTCTAGTCCAAATAAAAATATAGCAATATAAAATTAATCGCTCAATAGATGGTTCTTAATAAGGGGTTTTAGGATTAACATGGGGCTTATATATGGTTTAAAAAACTATAAAGACATGGAAGGTTATTGAGTCTCTAAATACCTTTCTAGATCTTGTTGGATTGACATTCCCTTTAAAGCCCCAACAAAGTTATGTTTGACAAATCCTTAAGGAGGAGAAATCCAAACCAAGAGAGAGGATGATTTTGGAGGGGGCATCTTAGAAGTGCAAAGTGAAGTAGAGAGATTTAAATCCCAACTATTGAGGATAAGAGGTTCTTTAGGGTTGCATTTGAGATATTCTTTAGTCCATAAAGAGATCCATAAAGTTTTAAGGATATTTTTCTTGATCATATCACAAATTAGAGAGGCAAATTTATTCTCATTTATAAAAAAATTGCGATTTTATTTCTTCTAAGTCCTCCAAAGGATAAAGCGAGTGAAAAGTATCTAGATTCGATTAATGATAGGATTTTGGAAGGCTTGTTGTTATCACAAACATAAATTATTTCTTGATCATATCAAAAATCAGAGAGGCAAATTTCTTCTCATTTTTGAAAAAATTGTGATTTCACTTCTTCTAAGTCCTCCAAAGGATAAAGCGAGTGAAAATTATCTAGATTCGATTAATGATAGGATTCTGGAAGGCTTGTCGTTATCACAAACATAAATTAAGTTTGATGCTTTCTTTGTTGTGGTCTGATTGGTTAAATCAATAGCTCTTTGGTCCCATAAGGATGCATTTAAGGGATAAGTGTTGAAGAGATGTTCTAATGATTCACTAGTTTGTCTACATATAATATAGAGAGTGGGTCCTTCTAAGCCTTGAAAACATAGTTGGTACCAAGTTAAACTCTTGTTGTGAGTCATTAACGAAAGGAATGAGGCAACTTTGGGTCATAGTTTTTCCTTCCAAATGTTTGCTAAAATATTTTTCAAATATGTGTTTGCATTCCCCAAGCCCATAATCAATCAATATCTGGCACTTAATAAGGTTTTGAGAGCTAACATGGGGCTTATTTAGGGCCTAACAACCTATGAAGGTCTAGAATATTAAACCTTTTTGTGTATCTAAAGACCTTTCTAGATCTTGTTGGACTGAGATTCCATTTAAAGCCCCATCAAAGTTGATTTTGACAAAGTCTTGAGGAGGAGAAGTCCCAACCAAGGGAGGCGAGGCTTTTTGAAGAGGCATCTTAGAAGTGCAAAGGGAAGTAGAGAGATTGAAATCCCAACTACTAAGGATAATATGCTATTTGGGGCTGATATTTGAGATATTATTCAGTATATTGAGAGATCTGCAAAGTTTCAAGAATATTTTTCTTGATCGTCTCACAAATTAGAGAGACAAATTACTTCTCATTTTTAAAAGTTTTGCAATTTCACTTCTTCTAGGTCTTCTAAAGGGTAAATCCAATGAAAAGTATCTAGATTCGATTAAGGATAGGATTTTGGAAGGCTTGTTGCTGCCATGAACATAAATTATGTTTATTGCTTTCATTGTTTCCATTTGATTAGTGTAAATGAATAACTCCTTGGTCCCATAATGATGCACTAAAGGGACAAATGTTGAAGAGATGTTCTAATGATTTGCTGGCTTGTCTACATATGATATAGAGAGAAGGTCCTTCTAAGCCTTGATGAAGCAATTAGTGGCAAGTTAAAATATTGTTGTGAGTATTGAACCAAATAAATGAGGCAACTTTGGGTCATAGGTTTTCCTTCTAGATGTTTTCTCAGATTTTTTTTGAACGTGTGTTTGCATCCCCTGATCCCAAAGCATACACTTCCTTGGGATAAAATTTCCTTTTGGCCCATATTCCCATCATAGTTTATCTTGTTTGGCTAATCATTTGATATGGTAGTTGCAATTTTCATTCTCTGGAATAGTAAAATTTGATCAAACCTAAAGGGGGGGATGATCAGGGGAAACTAACCAATGTCTCTAATGGGAGTCACTAGAGTTGAGGTCCTAGTATTGATAACCATTAGTCCCACTTTTTTTATGTGATTATGCCCTTAAGGGCCATGAATCTTGCATTGTGCTAAAGATGAGGTGATTATTGCTAGGATTCTTGCAAGAAGAGGGTAGTCTTTCTATTAGAAATTTCTCGAAAAAAAGTGTTTTTAAATTATTGATTTAATTTTTCATGCAATATTCCATATGAGAGAGTCGGGTATAATATACATCCATGTGAATTAAGTTCTAATCACTATTTCATTGTCATATTTTCTTTTTTAATTATCACCCCAAAGCTCACCTTTTCCTTTAATCCATCTCTTCCAGGTTTTAACATTATTGCATTGAGTAGCTCTGGATCTCCAAGTCCTAGTCCTCCCTTTAATATGGGAAGACATAGGGAATTCCAGGATACTAAAGCTCACTTTCATTCTGCTTTTACTCCATGCTAGAGGAAAGTTCTTAAAATATTCCATATAGATTTGAGGATGTATTTTGGGGTTGCAAGAGATGAAATATATGCAATGAGAAGGCTTGAAGAATAGATTTAAGAAGAATGACATAGGGTTAGGGAGTAAAAATACAAACAAGAGAGTATTTATTTAGCTCAGAGAGGAGGTTCTCTTAGGAGACATTACATGCAACAAAGTATAGTAGGGGGATCCTAGTTATTTGGTTAGAAGAGAACTCCTAATGAAGTCAAGGATGTGAGAGATATGAGATTGGCTTGGGAGTTTTGTGACAAATAATTTTTATTTTGCATTTAAGATGATTGATGGAGGTACTTGAAGCATCCTTGAAGTCATCAAGATTTTTTTTATAACTCTAGCTTCATGGGATATGACAGTGCCCATTAACATAGTGTCATCCGTAAATTGATTACGAGAACTTGAAAGGTCTCTATTGTGCAATCTAATTCCATGAAGAATGTTGGAGTGAATATTCACTACTAGACTTCTGCCAAACCCTTCTGCTATTAGAGTAAAAATAAAAGGGGAGAGAGGGTCTCCCTATCAGGTGTTGCAAGAAGGAATAAAGGGGGGAACTTGACCCATTGATTAAAATGGAGAAGAATATTAAAGAGATAAGAGATAATATATAACTAATCTAGGAGGTATGGAAGCCAAAAGCAAGAAGAATGGAGCATATATATTGCCAGCTCATTTTATCTAAGCTATTGACATGTTGAGCTTAATCAAAATTCTAGGAGTCATGGTGATTTTGAGGGTGTGAACAAATTCAAGTGAAATAAAGATGTTGTCAAGGATTTGGTGATCCTCCACATAAATTACTTGTTCTGTGGAGGTGAGGAGGGGCATTAAAGGGTTAAGTCAAAAGGAGATGAATTTGGTGATGATTATTTATAACACATTAAATAGTTCAATGGGTTGGAATTTATTAGACTCAACAAAATTATCCATTTTGGGGATGAGAATAATGAAGATGACATTAAGAGTAGGAAGAAATTCAGAGATTTTTTGAGACTCCTTAACTAATGTCCAAAAATCATTTTTGGCAGTTGACCAACAATGGTGGAAAAATTCATTCCCAAATGACATTAATAATGTAAGAGAAAGATAATTTCCAAGAAACACACATTTATTGATATCTTGGAGAAGATAATTCATTTCTAGAAATTGTTATCCATATTAGAAGGAATGGAAGGATTTCAAACTTGGATTGTATCCCTAAAGAATCAAAATTTAAGTAAACATCATTAATTTATCAAATGACATCACAAGAGGAGGTTGAAAAGGTCAATGAAATCAAGGGGATGTGCATTAGAGCTAATAGAGGGTGAATTATAGCCTTGAGCCTCCATCATCATGGATATGGGATGTGAATATGGTATCACATACCTATAACCATACCCATGAAACTTAGTGATTAAGGTTATGTTGAGATTGAAATGAAGATAACAATAATAAGGGAACTAATATAAATAGATTAAAAAGAGATTTGTGATACAATGAAATAAAATCTCTATTGATGAACAAAATGGTGAAAATAGTTAAATATGCAATACAATCCAAACAAGCTAGAATGGAGGTAGCTTATCTCCAAAAATTATGCTCATTTGTAAAAAAACCAATCAGAAGAGGTTGAAATTGCCTTTCAACATAAAGTATACAAATCTAAGAGACAAAAACCCTAGCCTTATGAGATGTGGTGAAAAGAGAAACGTGAGCTTCAAGGATACTTTTTGATATGTCAACTTCTTAGAGATTTAACCTTCCCATATGAACTCTATTTGGGGAATTTCTTAGACCATTGCAATGTTTATTGTGAGATATGTATTAAGTCATCTTAATAACCAAATATTTTCAGGCCATGTCAATTATGTTAGCACATGGGAAGTGGTTGAAAAATGTTGCCAAAGACCAAGACTTGTAAAACAAGAAAGGTGTATGATTATTTATAAGTTAGTTGTACATTTGGGTGGAAACTGCCATCCAAATATATAAAAGACCTCTACATTTATATTTCCTCATGCAAGTTTGATGGGATGTCATTTCTAACCCAGTGAATCCTTTGCCGGGAAGGGAAATTGAATTAATGTCACCATTGAGTATTTTTATGTCTCATTCCTTTCATCATCCATTTTCATTCTCTGAGTGGGATTAAACTTTGCAATCCCTGATGGATGATTGGTACTACCTTGCTTTTGGTTATAAAAATATATGCATAGCCTTCCAAATCTATAATTGTGATTACAACTCTAATGGTTATGAAAAGTTGGCGAATCTGAATAGAGTGATTAGGTTTTGGTGGCAACATTTCTCCTGTGGCATAGTGGAGCCCTCTTCCCCTCCATACCTCAATGTTGTGGATCATTTGGTTGATGAAATGTTGGATGTGCTCAAAGCGTTAAGAGTGGCGAGGTAGAACTTGGTATGAAATGGTTGACAATCAATGCCAATCCTCCCAACTCCTTGTGGAGGCTAAATTTCTAAGGAATATTGCTAGTTCAGAATCTTATTCAATGATATTCATGCAGATGTGGAAAATATTGGTACAAGGATTACAACTCTAGAGAATGTTGTTGGTGGCTTCGTGCAATCTGATAATGGTGGCGCTGGTTTCAACTTTGTGCCAAACAAAAAGAGGATTCAAAGCTAGCGAAATAATGACTCCCCTAGGAACGATATTTACTGATGGGTTCTCTGGTTGGACCTCTCATTTTTGATAATCTAATCCATGTTTCAATGTAAATATTTTCTGGTTCTAGGAGTATTTTGTAGAATCATAAGTAGATATATCTTCATTTTTGGGAAGAATTGTAGTCTCGGTGCTTGTTCAAATTTTGTATGATTTAAAATAAATCTACATAGTCAGATATCAGAAAGACTTTGTAAGGGTTCTGACCCATTCTCTAAAATTTGTTAATATAAACACTATCTGTTTGTTAAAAAAAACAATAGCCCAGAAATAATGCATACAAAAAGAAAAGAGGAATACTCAAATGACTCGAAAAGAGGGAAATAAGTACATCAAGGCTTGAATTGAAAATAAATAAGAAAAATGAGGAAAATAAAATCCAAAGATACAAGATTGATTTTAGCTATAGGAATATGAGGAGAATAATCTCTCTTAACATCAGTGATTAAAAATAAGTAAATACTAGTGAAACCATATAAATTAAATTGTTGGTAAATGTCGATAAACATCAATCCATAATAAGTATCAAACATAAATTTCATCATACATATCAAATTTCTAAAATTAAGATCAACCTAGATCCATCTTAACTTCAGATATATCAAGCGTTGAGAGGGATCAAATCTCTCAAGTTGCATACCTATTTTTGAGTGCAAAACTTGAGGAAATTTTTGTATCACGAGGGATTTGATCCCATTCCACGCTTGATAGATCTCGAGTTAAGATAGATCTAGGTTGGTTTAATTTCCATAAATAAAGTGTAAAGTTAAAATGATATAATTGTCATATTTAAATACATGATATGGAAAAAATTATTGTAGGAAATTTTAAAAGATTTCCCACCAAAATAGAAAACAACAATTACAAATTTTGATTATTCGCCCATAAACATCATAAGACACATTTACTTGGAGTATTCCCCCCTTAAATGGACTATATTCCACATGAATACCATGGGTTCTCATAAATTAGGAGCTCAAAAACCCTACCCAATAAAAAATAATAAAAAATCATATAAATTCAAAAGTGATATAAATTTCAAAAAAAGAAAATGGAGCTAATGTAGATTTGGTGAAAATGGAGCTTGGATTCAATTTTAAAAATATGGTGATAGAATTGAAATTGCCCAAGAAATTTAATCTAAATCAAGAGACACAATTCTACTCTACCGCTTTGCGTACATTAATTCACAATTAAGAACAACATTCTAAACATGCAACAAGCACATACACAAGTACACATATTTATCCAGGGGAAACCAACTCGTAAAAATCCTGTAAGCATGTTTGCATTAATAAGATGAGTAGAGAATGTATTACAATTGCTTGCTCGCTCTGAGCACAACCTGTAAGTGAACAACTGTTCTCTATGCTAAATGAGAAGCTCTGACCCAGACTTATTCAATTTATGGCTCCACCTGAGCTCCTATTTCCTTGCGCAAATCCTGAGGAAATTAATCCCTATTCTTTAGGAATTTTCTCCAAATTGATTACGAAATTCCCAAGGATTGATCACTGATTGTATGCAACACATGTACACTCAAAACTAGTCTAATACTGATGTTACACTACCTTGGAATCTCCTACACAACTGAGAAATTCAAATTCTTTGCATGAATGAACTATTTTTGGTTGATTGATCAGTTAACTGGATGATATCAAAGTTAAACTGTTGTCCCACTGCACAACTGACCTCCAACTAGTTCTGTTAACTGTTAGAACTAGTTTAACTAAGTACAACTAGAAATAACTAAACTAGATTGCTAAAAATTAGTAATAAACACATGCAAATCGAACTGCAGGCCCACTAACTTGAATTGACTGAGCTAACTGAGTGAAAAGAGCCATGAAACCTCAGGTAACTGCCTCCAAGTTGTATGCTAATGTGGAAATTTCAAATTTGCTCAATTTGACCAAGGCTAAGTCAAATTGAGCCTTTCTTGCTACACTTCTCAACACTCCCTCTTAGAAAGAAAGGGATGTTCAACCACCCTATCCTGCACCTGTGGAATTCAAACTTCCCTCTTGATAAAGCCATTGTTAAGGTGTCAACATCTTGTTCCTCTATTGAAATGTATCGTAGAAACATTATTCTCCTCTGCAAACAATGCTGTAAATGATGATACCATATATCTATATGCTTGGATCGATTGTAAACTACCAAATTTTCATAGAGATTAATGCAACTTTTATTATCACAATAGATCATAGTTGGATCCATCTCTTGACTAAACAATCCCACAAGTATCTTTCTCATCCAGATCACCTCACATATTGCTTGAATTACAACCATGTATTCAACTTTTGTTGAGTTGAGTGCCACAGACCTCTGCTTCCTGCTGTACCAAGAAATTGTTGTGGACCCAACATTGAAAATTCCACCTAATGTACTCTTTCACTTGGATGGACTCCTTGCCCAATATGCATCTATGAAGCCACACAACTTCACTTCCTCTATTCGTCTGTACCGTAATTCATACTGGGTAGTGCCTCGAGGTACTATAAAACATGCTTAACTACCTTCCAATATAATTTAGCCAGCCTAACCATATCTTGGATCAGCTGGTTGAATGCATACTACATATTTTTTCATGTGTTCACAAGTTACATCGTGAATCCACTTGTTGTCGGTATATGCTAGCATCAACCTCTTCACTTGAAGTGACATTCTCCTTCCTCTAGTTGGTTGCTAGAGGTGTCTCCATGGGCTTTCAACTCTCCATGTGAATTCTACATAGTATCTTGGTGGCATACTTGCCTTGAGACACAAACAATTCCCCATCACCTTGACATACTTCCAGCGTGAGGAAGTGGTGCATGCGACCCATGTCTTTCATCTCAAATTCCCTTGCAAGATCCTCCTTACAAGAGATGATCAATATCTCATGACCTGTTAATCTTAAATTATCAACATATTAAACAATAATAAGCAATTTATTTGCTACCAAAATATGATAGAGTTTCACATCTACTTCACTTTTGGTGAAGCCCAACTTAGTGAGATAACTATCGATCCGAGTGTACCAAGATCAGGGTACCTATTTGAGACCGTACAATGCTCGCTTGAGTCTGTACACATGAGAATTCTGATCAGATGTCTCAAAACATTCTAGTTACTCTATGTCCACTTCCTCCTCAATAACACCATTAGAAATGTTGTTTTTACATCCATCTGGTGGATCTTCCACCCCATCTACGAAGCTAGTGCAAGAATTAATCTAATGGACGAATACCTTGTTACGGGAACAAAGGCTTCCTCATAATGAATTCCATCAACATGAGAGAATTCTTTTGCCACATATATGACCTTATACTTCTATATGCTTCCATTTGTTGCATGCTTAACTTTGAAGATCCATTTTGAACCTAAGACTGATTTTTCCGCGAGTCTTGGGACCACTTCCCAAACACTGTTCTTCATGATGGATTCATATTCTTCCACCATTGCATCAACCCAAAATGGTTGATCAACTACTTCCTCAAAAGAGGATGGATCAGTCTCTATAATCTCAGTCATTAGAGCCATGTATCTAGTGTACCTCTTAGGTGACCTCCTTTTACTACACAAATTTGAAGGAGATCCCACATTCTCCCTCACATCCTACACCAATCTATCAGCTTCCTTGAGTTTTTTTTTCTACCTTCTCTGGATGTTTTTGCTTGAGTGGATGTCTCCACTTATCCTCTACGCTCCTCCATTTGTGGCTTCTCCAAAAATTCTAAGGATCCTCCTTTGGAGCTAAAATATCCTCTTCTAGTGGGATTTGTAGCTCCCTCTTAAGAGAGCATCTCATTGCTTTCTCTTCATCAAACTTTACATCCCTTTGCACAACTATCATTCTGAGGGAAAGTAAGTACACCCGGTAGTTGTGTGGAGTTTTTGGTGTAACCCACAAAATTCCCAACTGTGTTGTCGGCTCAATCTTCTTCCTTGAATCTTTGGAGACATGGCAGTAAATAGAGGCCCCAAAAGTTGTGAAATGAGACACATCTAACTTTCTCCCCGAGAAAGCCTCCTCTGGGCTAATCATACCAAGAATTCGATGCGGACTCCGATTCTACAAGTAGACTGTTGTGTTACATGCCTTTGCCCACAAATGTAGTGGTAGGCCTTGGTCATGTAGTATATCTCTCGCAACTCTCACAGTGCTCCGATTATTCCTCTCATCTACCCCATTCTGTGTGGGTTTTTGGGAGCTACCGGTTCTATTTGAATTCCTTCTTTGGCACAAAAGTCCTTGAAGTCATTTGAAATATGCTTACCTCCATTTCCGCTCTTGAGATCCTTCATCTTCTTGCTAGTCTCATTCTCAACTAGTGCCTTGAATTTTACAATTTTTGAGAATGTCTCATCCTTCTTCCGCATGAAGAAGATCCAAGAATTCCTTGAGAAATCATCAATAAAAAAACATAGTACTTATGTCTGGCAGTGGAGGCTGTCGAGAAGGGTCCACAAACATTAGAGTAGAATTTATCCAAGGCTAAATTTTCTTTGTTGTCTTGATTATGGAATGTGTATTTTACATACATCCCCAAGGTACAACCCTTGTAGACATCTTGCTGCTCAAGTGATCCTTTAGGGAGGCCAGTGGTTATTTGCTACATAATTTTAAGGGTGCCATGGTGCAAATGACCCAATATCATGTGCCAGAGTTCACCTAAATCAAGTGTCTGCACTTTCTTTGCCTTACTGCTTAATGCAACACAATCTTCCACATCAAGTTTATACAGGTTCGTCACACAATCCCTGATTTGCTTCACCTGCCTATTAGCTATGTGTCTCAGAAAGGCTTTCCCTTTACTGAAGATCACATCATAGCCATGGTCTTCCAAAACTACTACAGAGATGAGGTTCTTCTTCATGCCTGGTACAAACATGACATCTTTGAGGTGAAGAGGGGATCCCGACTCCCTCTTAAAGGTTACTGTACTAATCCCGGTAGCACGGTACCTTTTGTTGTCCCCAAGCTCAATACACATCTGGAGATTTTTCTCCTCCAGGTCACTAAAAAACTCTCTACACCCTGTCATGTGGAACGAGGCACCTGAGTCCAAGTACCATACACTCCCCATCACAGTGATATCCATGCATGCGATCAGGGTGAAGGCTAGCTCGAACTGTGAAGCCAATGCTTCACTTGCTGCTCCTCCTGAGTTCTTCTTGTTAGACTTTTTGTGTGGACACTTCATAGAATAGTGCCCCAATTTGTGACAATTGAAGCATTTTATTATGGCAAAGTCTTTCTTCTTACCTCCTTACCTGGATTCTAATTTAATTTGAGATTTCTTCCCTTTTCCCTTCTTTCCCTTTCCAACCAATGCAATTTTTTTTTCATCCTCTCCCTTGGATGAACTTCCATCTCTGTTATTTCCCCTGATTTCTTCTTGTACCAATCAAACCATAAGTGTTCCCAATTTGGTAATTTATCCCTCCTGTTCACCGAGTCTTTGTAGATATGCCATATTTTGGGAAGGCCTAAAAGAACTAAGCTCACTAGGCCATATTTTGCAACATTCACACCAACCTCTCCAAACTCATCCCAAACTTGTGTAAATCTGGTGAGATACTGCAGAATAATATCATTCTTCTGCATCTTAATGTTTCGAAGTTTGCCTTTGAGGGCCAATTTTCTATGGTCACTGCTATTCTCGTATAACTCAGTCAGTGACTTCCACATTGTGAAAGGAGTTTCTTTTCCATGGAGATTTGAGACAATGTGGTCTCTCAATCCCTCCAAGATTATTCTCCTTACCTTGGCTACATCTTTCTTCCATTAGGCTAGGTTCTAGGCATGAACTGACATATTCCAACAATCCATTTTCATCAAGCATTGCCTCCATGTGATCCTTCCAAACAATGAAATTTGAGCTGCCTTCCAAGGCATACTCCAATCTCAGTCCATTGAATGCCATTCCCCCAATTCTAAAGAAATCCTGCTACAATGAAGCTGCAAATTTGAACCTCTAGAGGAACAACTTCAAGATTCTTGTTCTAATGTGAATCTTGCTTCGATACCATGTAGAAATTTGGTGATAGAATTGAAATTGCTCAAGAAATTTAATCTAAATCAAGAGACACAATTCTATTCTACTGCTCTACAGAAATTAATTCACAATGTAGAACAACATTCAAAAACATGCATCAATCACATACACAAGTACATAGATTTATCTAGTGGAAACCAACTGGTAAAAAGCCCTTAAACTTGCTTGCATTAATAAGATGAATAGAGAATGTATTACAATTGCTTTCTTGCTTTGAGCTCAACTTGCAAGTGAATAACTGTTCTCTCTGCTCAATGAGAAGCTCTGACCCAAACTTAGTCGATTTCTGCCTCCACCTAAGCTCCTATTTCCTTGTGCAATTCCTGAGGATTGATTACTAATTGCATGCAACACATGTGCACTTAAAACTAGTCTATAACTAATGTTACACTGCCTTGGAATCTCCACCATAGTTGAGACATTAAAATTCCTTGCATGCATGAGCTATTGTTGGTTGATTGATCATTTATCTGGATGATCATTGAGTTATAGTGCTATCCCACTACACAACTGACCTCCAACTAGTTCTATCAATTCTTAGAACTAGTTTAACTGAGTACAACTAGAGATAACTGAACTGGATTGCTACAAATTAGTAATCAACACATGCAAACTAAATTCCAAGCCAAATAACTCGAATTTAATGAGCTAACTGAGTGACAAGAGACATGTCACCTTAATTAACTGCCTCCAAGTTGTCTGCTAATGTGGAAATTTCAAATTTACTCAATTTGACCAAGGCTAAGTCAAATTGAGTCTTTCTTGCTACACTTCTCAACACTAATTTTATTTATTTTTTAATCTTAATTGTCGAGCAGATAATAATAATAATAATAATAGTAATTATATTTCTAGTTATGGAGCCAATGATATATAACACTATATAACATAATATAGCATAATGGCCTTGAGGGTTAGTTGAATTGGCCCCAAGTGTTAGCTCAATTGGTGGAGTCCCCATTATTAAAGTATCTTTACTATTGAGAGGTCATGGGTTCAATTCTCTCAACACTCTCGGGGTCAGGCTCTTTGGTTGAGCCGACATGAAGTGATCTTTTCAGGAGGATCTTCCTAGTACATATATTCCATGAATGTAGCGGTCACCGATCTATGGGGTTTGTGAATCACATAGAAAAAAAGAAAAAAAGAGAGCAGGACACGACGAGACAAGACATTACAACATCTCTTCCATACCTCAACCTTATCATGGAGATTCTGAAATAATATTTGTTAAATTCCTGTGACTATGGTCCAACGACCACGTGTGGGGTTAAGTCGCTACAAGTCCCATGGTCCATTCCCGAGAGCGACTATGTACACTTGTCGATTTACTCCATGCACGAATTTCCCAACCATACGAGTTTCTGGCTTTGAAGGCTAATACCATGACTTATCTATACCATATGCCCAAAAAACTATAACTCATTTCATATGACACTTGTTCATATGATTTTTCTTTAATTAATGAATTTAATTAAAAGTGAAAAAATGACTGACTACGTTGGAGATAAATCTCAACATTTGATTTGTATATATTAATAAGAATATTCTAGAATATTCTACGAAGGTTAAATATTTACCATCCATCTAATAATTATTAATAATTAAATTAAAATTGTGAAAGCCCTACACATTACAACATCTCTTCTATACCCCCACTTTATATTACAACATCTCTTCCATGCCCTCACTTTATCATGAGATGCTTAAGTAGGTTTTGTTACAATACCATAGGCTAATACCATGGCTTATCTATACCATATGCCAAAAAAACCATAACTCGTTTAATATGACACTTGTTCATATGATATATTTTTTTTTAATAATTGAATTTAATTAAAAGGGCAAAAATGACATAACTACGTTGGAGATACATTTCAACATTTGATTTGTGTATATTACTAAGAATATCCTATGGAGGTTAAATCTCTACCATCTGTCTAATTATTATTAATAATTAAATTAAAATAAACATGCATATAGATGTAAGTATTTCAAACTTTTGATTACAATAAAAATTCAATGTTAAATCTTTTTAAAAAATCATATATTTCTATTAAAAAATTAAATGAGAAAATGTGATTAACCATCCATTAAAAACACACTCTCCCAAAAAAACCACAAATTCTATTGCCCCACTATCAACATGCACATATGTGCAATATCTTTTATTTTTGATACCTAGCAACATAGGTGATAAAACTGGGCAAAAATTTTGCATTTTCAAAAAAAAATGGTTAACCATCCTTTAAAAACATACTCTTCCAAAAAACCACAAATTCTAGTGTGCCAACATCAATATGTGCATATATGAAATATCTTTTATTTTTGAAACTTAGCAACCTAGGTGATAGGTGATAAGCGTTGCTACAAAATTTGCATTTTCAAAAAAGCACTTAACCATCCATTAAAAACATACTCTCTCATAAAACCACAAATTCTATTGTGCCACTATCAATATGTGTGTATGTGCAATATCTTTTATTTTTGAGACTTAGCAACATAGGTGATAAGTTTTGCTACAAATTTTACATTTTAAAAAAAGTTGTTAACTATCTCGTAATAACCTACTTTCCCAAAAAAACCACAAATTCTATTGTGCCACTATCAACATGTGCATGTGCGCAATATCTTTTATTTTTGGAACTTAGCAACATAGGTGATACATGTTGCTCAAATTTGCATTTTCAAACAAGCGGTTAGCCATTCATTAAAAACACACTTTCTCAAAAAAAACCACAAATTTTATTGTAACACTATCAACATATGCATGTGTGAAATATCTTTTACTTTTGAAACTTATCAATATAGGTGATAAGTGTTGTGTGTAGTCTAACAAATATACTAAATGCCTTTTTTCTGGTTAATTTTAACCAAAATCTATTAAATTTAAAAAAAAAAATTGAGTTTTTAGTTGTTTGATTGGTATAATTTGAGTGCTTGAGTTTAAGTTGTTTGATTGGTATAATTCGAGTGCCCAAAATTTTTTTAAGAACGCTGAATCTATTTATGCATTCAAAAATGTATTTTAAACAACAAAAAATTACAATCTTTATTTGAAATTGTATAATTCAAGTTAAAAAATTATTTCATTTATAAATTAAATTATGCTATAAATATTATTTTACATTTTCAAGAAAGCAATTTAAAAACACAATCTCCCGGATTAAACCACAAATTCTATTATACCACTATCAACATCTACCTATCTGCAAATATCATTTATTTTTGAAATTTAAGTGTAGTTACAAAATTTGCAGTTTCAAAAAGCAAGTGTAACTACAAATTTTGCATTTTCGAAAAACACAAACTCTTGTGGGGATAAAAAGGTGCCCGTTGTACATGAGCTTCGAAATTGTCCTTACTTTTATGGAACACCTGAACCCCCGAAAAGGCTCTCGCCCTTTTCAATGTGTTTTTTTAAATTTATTCATGAACAAATTTATGTGAAAATAATCAAAATTGTGTAAAAATATACCCAATAAATATATATTAATAGCTTTGCAATTGCATAGGAATAGGAATGTCTTTATATTTTTGGAAAAAGCTGAACCCTAAAGAGTGTCGTGCACTTCGATGTGTTTGTCGGGCGTGGTCTATCGAGGTTACAATTTAGTTTGGATGATGAAATTTTATTTAGAATTTTGTGAAATTTTATTAACATAACTGAGATTGAAATGAAGAATTAATATAAATAGATTAAAATGAGCTTAGTGATATAATGAAATAAAAATTTTATTGAAGGAAAAAATAGTGAAAATAGTGAAATATGAAATACGATCCAAACAGCTAGAATGGAGGTAGTTTATCTCTAAAAACAAATGTGCAGATTATTCTCATTTGTAAAAAAAACTCATCAAAAGAGGTTGAAATTGCCTTTCAACATAAAGTATAAAAATTTAAGAGACAAAAACCCTAGCCTATAAGATGTGGTGACAAGAGAAATGCGAGCTTCAAGGAGCATTTTTGATATGTCAACTTCTTAGAGCTTTTTAACTTTCCCATATGAACTCTATTTGGGGAATTTCTTAAGCCATTGCAATGTTTGTTGTGAGATATGTATTAAGTAATCTTAATAATCAAAGATTTTTCAGGCCATGTCAATTGTGTTAGCACATGGGAAGTGGCTGAAAAATGTTGCAAAAGATCAAGACTTGTAAAACTAGAAAGGTGTATGATTAGTTATAAGTTAGTTGTAGATTTGGGTGGAAACTGCCATCCACTTGGGTCATTCATGTTCTAAAGGTATTTTGTTGGCCATTTTGTCTCTTTGGAGTTGAAATGCCTCTTAACCTAATAGAAGGCCACTTGCATAATTCCTTTAGTAACCAAATTATCCTTTCCAAAATGCCAACTATGATTAAGGGAGAGGGTAATGTTCTCTATGCTAAGGCTAGAATGACAATGTAAGAGTCACTAATAATAGTTTTTATTCCTTGCAATTGCTCCCTTGATAAATTTACTCCTTGATACACACCAAACACTTAAGCTTCATTATTAATGGATAGTTCTTTTGGTCTTCTAGTTTCCTTCAAGATCAATGAGACCCCTTGGCACATGTCACCTCACAATGAGTGTAACATATTAATGCCAAAAAATAAATCCAATTTTAAGCTTGATCAATAATCGCTGAGAAATATGTCTAGATGAAAAAATAAAAATGCAATCTGCATAGGGTTTGGGTCAAGCTACCTATAACCAGGTGAAGTTCTTGACACTTTGGAAGGGATTGGAAATTGCCTTAAAAATAAATGTCTATAAATGTCTCCAGGCTCGTGGTTTTTGGAGTCTCAATGGTAATAATTCAACATGTGGTTAAGGCTAAGTGTGAAATAAATAATGATCTCTCTCCCATTATTCTTTGGATACTATTAGTAAACTCCTAGTTTGAACATATTGAATTTATCTATGTCTACATGCACCTTAACTCCACAAGAGATGCTTTGGCCAAGCGTGGCTTTAATATGGCCCAAGGATTATTCGAGTTGGATCAAAGAAATTTTAAAATTTTCCATATCCCATAACATGCCAAATCCTTCTCGTTTATTTTTGAATTTAAAATTCGTTCATGCTGGAAAATCTTTGTGCTTGTTGGGAGGACCTCCGGTGGACGTGACGTGCGATCTCAAGATAATTTCACTATTCTAAGTATCTTTGGGATCTCGGTTGTCAGTTTTTTGAGCCACCCTTTTTCAAATCCCTCATCCAAACTGTCCCTTTCTCTCACCTAGGTATCAAAATCCCTGCCCCCTCCCTAGTCTTAAAAGACCTCTGCATTTATACCTCCTCATGCAAGTTTAATGGGACGTCATTTCGAACCCAGTGTATCCTTCGCCGAGAATGGAAATTGAATTAATGTCACACTTGAGTATTTTTATGTCTCATTCCTCTCATCATCCCTTTTCATTCTCTGAGTGGGATTAAATTTTGCAATCCCTGATGGATGATTGGTATTACCTTGATTTTGGTTATAAAAAGATATGCGTAGCCTTCCAAATCTATAATTGTGATTACAACTTTGGTGGTTCTGCAAAGTTGGCGAATCTGAACGGAGTGATTAGGTTTTGGTGGCAACGTTTCTCCTGTGACAAAGTGGAGCTCTCTTCCCCTCCATACCTCAACATTGTGGATCATTTGATTGATGAAATGCTGGACGTGCTCGAAGCGTTAAGGGTGGCAAGGTAGAACTTGGGATGAAATGGCTGACAAGCAACGCCAATCCTCCCAACTCCTTGTGGAGGCTAAATTTCTAAGGATTATTGCCAGTTTGGAATCTTCTTTCAATGATCTTCATGCAGATGTGGAAAATATTGGTACGAGGATTACAACTCTAGATAATGTTGTTGGTGGCTTCGTGCACTCTGATAATGGTGGCGCCGGTTTCAGCATTGTGCCAAACAAAAAGAGGATTCGAAGAGGATTCGAAGCTAGCGAAAGAATGGCTCCCCTAGGAACAATATTTACTGATGGGTTCTCTGGTTGGATTTCTCATTTTTGATAATCTAATCCATGTTGTAATGTAAATATTTTCTGGTTCCAGGTGTATTTTGCAGAATCATAAGTAAATATATTTCATTTTTGGGCAGAATTGCAGTCTCGGTGCTTGATGAAATTTTGTATGATTTAAAATCAATCTCCATAGTCAAATATCAGAAAGACTTTGTAAGGGTGCTGACCCATTCTTTAAAATTTGTTAATGTAAATACTATAGGTTTCTTAAAAAAAAACCAATAGCAGATAAATAATGCGTACAAAAAGAAAAGAGGAATACAAGTACATCAAGGCTGGGCTGGAAAAGAAATAAGAAAAATGAGGAAAATAAAATCCAAAGATACAAAATTGATTTTAGCTATAGATATATATGGAGAATAATCTTTCTTAACATTAGTGAATAAAAATAAATAAATACGAGTGAAATTATATAAATTAAATTGTTGGTAAACGTCGATAAACATCAATCCATAATAAGTATCAAACATACATTTCATCATACATATCACATTTCTAAAATCAAGACCAACCTAGATCCATCTTAACTTCAGATATATCAAGCGAGAGGGATCAAATTTCTCGAGTTGAATACCTATTTTTGAGTGCAAAACTTGAGGAAATGTTTGCATCTCGAGGGATTTGCGCTTGATAGATCTCGAGTTAAGATAGATATAGGTTGGTTTAAATTCCATAAATCAAGTGTAAAGTTAAAATGATATAATTGTCATATTTAAATATATGATATGGAAAAAATTATTGTAGCAATTTTTAAAATATTACCCACCGAAATAGAAAACAACAATTACAAATTTTGATTATTCGCTCATAAACATCATAAGACACATTTACTTGGAGTCTTCTCTCCTTAAATGGACTATATTCCACATGAATACCATGAGTTCTCATAAACTCGGAGCTCAAAAACCCTATCCAACAAAAAATAATATAAATTCATATAAATTCAAAAGTGATATAAATTTCAAAAAATGAAAATAGAGCTAATGTAGATTTGGTGAAAATGGAGCTTGGATCTAATTTTAGAAATATGGTGATAGAATTGCAACTACTTAAGAAATTTAATCTAAATCAAGAGACACACTTCTACTCTACTGCTTTGCTTAAATTAATTCACAATTAAGAACCACATTCGTAAACATGCATCAATCACATACACAAGTACACATATTTATCCAGGGGAAACCAACTGGTAAAAACCCCTTAAGCTTGCTTGCATTAATTAGATGAGTAGATAATATATTACAATTGCTTTCTCGCTCTGAGCACAACCTGTAAGTGAATAACTGTTCTCTATGCTTAATAAGAAGCTCCGACCTAGACTTGTTTAATTTCTGCCTCCACCTGAGCTCCTATTTCCTTGGGCAAATCTTGAGAAAATTAGTCCCTATTCTTTAGGAATTTCCTCCAAATTGATTACACAATTCCCAAGGATTGATCACTGATTGTATGCAACACATGTACACTCAAAACTAGTCTAATATTGATGTTACACTACCTTGGAATCTCCTCCACAACTGAGAAATTCAAATTCAAATGAACTATTTTTGGTTGATTGATCAGTTAACTGGATGATCTTTGAGTTAAACTGTTGTCCCACTACACAACTAACCTCCAACTAGTTATGTTAATTGTTAGAACTAGTTTAACTGAGTACAACTAGAAATAACTGAACTAGATTGCTACAAATTAGTAATAAACACATGCAAATTGAACTGCAAGCCCACTAACTTGAATTTACTAAGCTAATTGAGTGACAAGAGCCATGCCACCTCATATAACTGTCTCCAAGTTGT
Organism: Pinus taeda; assembly: GCA_000404065.3. NCBI lineage: Eukaryota > Viridiplantae > Streptophyta > Pinopsida > Pinales > Pinaceae > Pinus > Pinus taeda. Next base: position 63,132 of record APFE030660196.1, on the reverse strand, counting down.
ATGCTGATGTGGAAATTTCAAATTTGCTCAATTTGACCAAGGCTAAGTCAAATTGAGCCTTTAATGCTACACTTCTCAACCCTCCCTCTTAGCAAGAAAGGGATTTTCAACCGCCTCTATCCTGCACCTGTGGAATTCGAACTTCCCTCTTGACAAAGCCGTTGTCAAGATCTTAACATCTTGTTCCTCTGTTGAAATGTATTGTAGCAACATTATCCTCCTCTGCACACAGTCCCGTAAATGATGATACCATATATCTATATGCTTGGATCGATTGTAAAATACTGGATTCTCAGAGAGATTAATGCAACTTTTATTATCACAATAAATCATAGTTGGATCCATCTCTTGACCAAACAATCCCACAAGTATCTTTTTCATCCAGATTGCCTCACATGCTTCTTGAATTGCAACCATGTATTCAACTTTTGCTGAGCAGAGTGCCACAGACCTCTACTTCCTGATGTACCAAGAAATTGTTATGGACCCAACATTGAAAATTCCACATGATGTACTCTTTCACTCAAATGGACTCCCTGCCCAATATGCACCTATGAAGCCACACAACTTCACTCCCTCTATTTGTCTGTATTGTAATTCATACTAGGTAGTGCCTCCAAGGTACTATAAAACATGCTAGCTGCCTTCCAATACAATTTGGCCAGCTTAACCATAGCTTGGATCAGTTGGTTGACTGCATACCACATATCTAGTCATGTGTTCACAAGATACATCGATGAATCCACTTGATGCTGGTAATTGCTAGCATCAACCTCTTCACCTGAAGTGGCATTCTCCTTCCTCTAGTTGGTCGCTAGAGGTGTCTCCATGGGTTTTCAACTCTCCATGTGAAATCTTTGTAGTATCTTGGTGGCATACTTGCCTTGAGACACAAACAATTCCCTATCATCTTGACATACTTCCAACCCGAGGAAGTAGTGCATACAACCCATGTCTTTCATCTCAAATTCCCTTGCAAGATCCTCCTTACAAGAGATGATCAATTTCTCATCACCTGTAAATATTAAATTATCAACATATTAAACAATAGTAAGCAATTTATTATCTACCAAAATATGATAGAGGTTCACATCCGATTCACTTTTGGTGAAGCCCAATCTAGTGAGATAACTATCGATCCGAGTGTACCAAGATCGGGGTTCCTGTTTGACACCGTACAATTCTCGCTTGAGTCTACACACATGAGAATTTCGATCAAATGTCTCAAAACATTTTGGTTGCTCCATGTCCACTTCCTCCTCAATAACACCATTGAGAAATTCTGTTTTTACATCCATCTGGTGGATCTTCCACTCCATATGCAAAGCCAATGCAAGAATTAATCTAATGGATGAATACCTTGTTCCAGGAACAAAGGTTTCCTCATAGTGAATTCTCTCAACTTGAGAGAATCCTTTGGTCACAAATATGACCTTATACTTCTATATGCTTCTGTCTGCTGCATGCTTAACTTTGAAGATCCATTTTGAACCTACAACTGATTTTCCCGCGGGTCTTGGTACCACTTCCCAAACATTGTTCTTCATGATGGATTCATACTCTTCCACCATTGCATCAACCCAAAATGGTTGATCAACTGTTTCCTCAAAAGAGGATGGCTCAGTCTCTACAAGCTTGATCATTAGAGCCATGTATCTAGCGTACCTATTAGGTGGCCTCCTTTGACTGCGCAAATTTGAAGGAGCTCCCACATTCTCCCTCACATCCTACACCAATCTATCAGGTTCCCTAGGTTTTTTTTCTACCTTCTTTGGATGTTTTTTCTTGAGTGGATGTCTCCACTCTACCTCCTCTATTCTCCTCCATTTGTGGCTTCTCCAAAAATTCCCAAGGATCCTCCTTTGGAGCTAAAAGCTCCTCTTCTAGTGGGATTTGCAGCTCCCTCTCAGGAGAGCATCTCATTTCTTTCTCTTCATCAAACTTTACGTCCCTTCGCATAACTATCATTCTGAGGGAAAGTAAGTACACCCAGTAGTTGCGTGTAGTTTTTGGTGTAACCCACAAAAACTCCCAACTCTGTTGTCAGCTCAAGCTTCTTCCTTGAATCTTTGGAGACATGGAAGTAAATAGAAGCTCCAAAAATTCTGAAACGAGACACATCTACCATTCTCCATGAGAAAGCCTCCTCTGGGCTAATCATACCAAGAATCCGATGAGGACTCCAGTTCTACAAGTAGACTGTTGTGTTACATGCTTCTACCCACAAATGCAGTGGCAGAACTTGGTCATGTAGTATAGCTCTCGCAACTCCCACAATGCTCCGATTCTTCCTCTCATCTACCCCATTCCATTGTGGGTTTTTGGGAGCTACTAGTTCTCTTTGAATTCCTTTTTTGGCACAAAAGTCCTTGAATTCATTCGAAACATACTCACCTCCATTGTCGCTCTTGAGATCCTTCATCTTCTTGTTAGTCTCTTTCTCAACTAGTGCCTTGAATTCTACAATTTTTGAGAACGTCTCATCCTTCTTCCCCATTAAGAAGATCCAAGAATTCCTTGATAAATCATCAATAAAAATAACATAATACCTATGTCTGGTAGTGGAGGTTGTCGAGAAGGGTCCACAAACATCAGAGTGGACTTTCTCCAAGACTGCATTTGCTTTGTTGTCCTGATTATGGAATGTGTATTTTACATACTTCCCCAAGGTACAACCCTTGTAGACATCCTGTTTCTCAAGTGATACTTTAGGAAGGCCAGTGGTTATTTGCTACATAATTTTAAGGGTGCCATGTTGCAAATGATCCAATCTCCTGTGCCGGAGGTCACCGAAATCACAATCTTCCACATCAAGTTTATACAGGTTCTTCACACAAACCCCGATTTGAATCACCTTCCTACTAGCTACGTGTCTCAGAAAGGCGTTCCTTTTACTGAAGATCACATCATAGCCATAGTCTTCCAAAACTGCTACAGAGATGAGGTTCTTCTTCAGGCCTGGTACAAACATGATATCTTTGAGGCAAAGAGGGGGTCCCGACTCCCTCTTAAAGGTTACTTTACTAATCCCAATAGCATGATACCTTTCATCGTCCCCAAGCTCAATACACATCTAGAGATCTTTCTCCTCCAGGTCACTGAAAAACTCTCTACACCCTGTCATGTGGAACGAGGCACTTGAGTCCAAGTACCATACACTCCCCATCACTGTGATATCCATGCATGCGATCACGGTGAAGTCTAGCTCGAACTGTGAAGCCAATGCTTCACCTCCTGCTCCTCCTGAGTTCTTCTTGCTAGATTTTTTGTGTGGACACTTTGTAGCATAGTGCCCGAATTTGTGACAATTGAAGCATTTTATTGTGGAAAAGTCTTTCTTCTTTTCCCCTTGTCTGGATTCTAGTTTAATTTGAGATTTCTTCCCTTTTCCCTTATTTCCCTTTCCAATCAATGCAATTTCTTTTTCATCCTATCCCTTGGATGAACTTCCATCTCTGGTATTTTACTTGATCTCTTCTTGTACCAAATCAAACCATAAGTGCTCCCAATTCAGTAATTTAGCCCTCTTGTTCACCGAGCCCTGGTAGCTATGCCATATTTTGGGAAGGCCTAAAAGAGCTAAGCTCACTGGGCCATATTTTGCAAAATTCACACCAACCCCTCTAAGCTCATCCCAAACTTGTGTAAATTTGGTGAGATACTGCAGAATAATATCATTCTTCTACATCTTAATGTTTCGAAGTTTGTCTTTGAGGGCCAATTTTCTATGTCACTGCTATTCTCAAATAGCTCAATCAACGACTTCCACATTGCGAAAGGAGGTTATTTTCCATGGAGATTTGAGACAATGTGGTCTCTCACTCCCTCCAATATTATTATCCTTGCCTTGGCTACATCTTTCTACCATTGGGCTAGGTTCTAGGCATCAATTGATCCTAGTTTTGGAATGTCTGTCTTGACATATTCCAACAATCGATTGTCATCAAGCACTGCCTCCATGTGATCCTTCCAGACAATGAAATTTGAGCTGCCTTGCAAGGCATACTCCAATATCATTCCATTGAATGCCATTCTCCCATCTCTGAATAAATCCTGCTACAATGAAGCTACAAATTTAAACCTCTAGAGGAACAACTTCGAAATTCCTGTTCTAATATGAATCCTATTTCGATACCATGTAGAAATTTGGTGATAGAGTTGAAATTGCTCAAGAAATTTAATGTAAATCAACAGACACAATTCTATTCCACTGCTCTACAGAAATTAATTCACAATTTAGAACAACATTAAAAAACATGCATCAATCACATACACAAGTACATAGATTTATCTAGTGGAAACCAACTGGTAAAAACCCCTTAAGCCTACTTGCATGAATAAGATGAATAGAGAACGTATTACAATTGCTTGCTCACTCTGAGCTCAACTTGCAAGTGAATAACTATTCTCTTTGCTCAATGAGAAGCTCTGACCTAGACTTAATCAATTTCTGCCTCCACCTGAGCTCCTATTTCATTGCGCAATTCCTGAGGATTGATCACTGATTGCATGCAACACCTGTACACTTAAAAATAGTCTATAACTGATCTTACATTGCCTTGGAATCTCCACCATAGTTGAGAATTTGAAATTCCTTGCATGCATGAGCTATTGTTGGTTGATTGATCATTTAACTGGATGGTGTGTGAGTTATAGTGCTATCCCACTACACAAGTGACCTCCAACTAGTTCTATTAAATCTTATAACTAGTTTAATTGAGTACAACTAGAAATAACTGAACTAGATTGCTACAAATTAGTAATCAACACATGCAAACTGAACGCCAAGCTGACTAAGTCAAATTTACTGAGCTAACTGAGTGACAAGAGCCATGTCACCTCAATTAACTGCCTCCAAGTTGTCTGCTAATGTGGAAATTTCAAATTTACTCAATTTGACCAAGGCTAAGTAAAATTGAGTCTTTCTTGCTACACTTCTCAACACCAATTATTTTTTATTTTTTTATTTTTAATCTTAATTGTCGACATAATAAATAATAATATAATAAATAATAATAATAATTATTATTATTATTATTCTTATATTTTTAGTTATGGAGCCAATGGTATATAACAATACATAACATAATATAACATAATAGTCTTGAGGGCTAGTTCAATTGGCCCCAAGTGTTAGCTTAATTGGTGGAGTCTCCATCATTAAAGTACCTTTGCTATTGAGAGGTCATGGGTTCAATTGTCTCAACACTTTCGGGGTCAGGCTCTGTGGTTGAGCTGACATGAAGTGATCCTTTCAGGTGGATCTTCCTAGTACAGATATTCCATGGATGTAGCGGTCACCGATCTATGGGGTTTGTGAACCACATAGAAAAAAAAGAAAAAAAAGAGAGTAGGACACTATGAGACAAGACATTACAACATCTCTTCCATACCCTGACCTTATCATGGAGATTCTTAAATAATATTTGTTAAAGTCCTATGACTATGGTCCAATGACCGCATGTGGGGTTAAGTCCCCACAAGTCCCGTGGTCCATTATCGAGAGTGACTATGTATGCTTGTCGATTTACTCCATGCATGAATTTCCCAACCAGACAAGTTTCCGGCTCTGAAGGCTAATACCATGACTTATCTATACCATATGCCCAAAAAACCATAACTCATTTCATATGACACTTGTTCATATGATATATTTTTTAATTAATGAATTTAATTAAAAGTGCAAAAATGACATAACTATGTTGGAGATAAATCACAACATTGGATTTGTATATATTACTAAGAATATTCTATGAAGGTTAAATCTCTACCATCCATCTAAGAATTATTAATAATTAAATTAAAATTGTGAAATCCTTGGACATTACAACATCTCTTCTATTCCCCCACTTTATATTACAACATCTCTTCCATACCCTCACTTTATCATGAGATTCTTAAGTAGTTTTTGTTACAATATGATATGCTAATACCATGGCTTATCTATACCATATGCGCAAAAAACCATAACTCATTTAATATGGCACTTGTTCATATGATTTTTTTTTTAATTATTGAATTTAATTAAAAGGGCAAAAATGACATAACTACGTTGGATATACATTTCAACATTTGATTTGTGTATATTACTAAGAATATTCTAGAATATTCTATGGAGGTTAAATCTCTACCATCCATCTAACTATTATTAATAATTAAATTAAAATTGTGAAAGCCCTATTCCCAAATAAACATGCCTATGGATGTAAGTATTTCAAACTTTTGATTACAATAAAAATTCAATGTTAAATCTTCTTAAAAAAATCATATATGTCTATTAAAAAACAAAATGAGAAAAAGCAATTAACCATCCATTAAAAACATACTCTCCAAAAAAAAAAAAAACCACAAATTCTATTGCCCCACTATCAACATGCACATATTTACAATATCTTTTATTTTTGAAACTTAGCAACATAAGTGATAAGTTTGGGTAGAAATTTTGCATTTTCAAAAAAATGATTAACCATCCATTAAAAGCATACTCTTCCAAAAAAAACCACAAATTCTAGTGTGCCAACATCAATATGTGCAATATCTTTTATTTTTGAAACTTAGCAACATAGGTGATACGTCTCGGTAGAAATTTTGCATTTTCAAAAGAACTGTTAACCATCCATTAAAAACACACTCTTTAAAAAAAAAAAAAACCCACAAATTCTAGTGTGCCAACATCAATGTCAAACCCACAAATTCTAGTGTGCCAACATCAATATCAAACCCACAAATTCTAGTGCGCCAACATCAATATGCGCAATATCTTTTATTTTTGAAACTTAGCAAAATGGGTGATAAGTGTTGCTACAAAATTTGCATTTTGAAAAAAGCACTTAACCATCCATTAAAAACATGCTCTCTCATAAAACCACAAATTCTATTGTGGCACTATAAATATGTGCGTATGTGCAATATCTTTTATTTTCGAGATTTAGCAACATAGGTGATAAGTTTTGCTACAAATTTTGCATTTTCAAAAAAGTTGTTAACTATCCATTAATAACATACTTTCCTAAAAAACCACAAATTCTATTGTGCCATTATCAACATGTGCATGTGTGCAATATCTTTTATTTTTGGAACTTAGCAACATAGGTGATACATGTGGCTCAAATTTGCATTTTCAAACAAGCAATTAACCATTTATTAAAAACACACTTTCTCAAAAAACCACAAATTTTATTGTACCACTATCAACATATGCATATGTGAAATATCTTTTATTTTTGAAACTTATCAACATAGGTGATAAGTGTAGTCTAACTAATGTACGGAATGCTTTTTTTTCTTTTCTTTTTTGGTCAATTTTAACCAAAATCCATTAAAGACTTTTAAAAATTTGAGTTTAAGTTGTTTGATTAGTGTAATTGGAATGCCCAAATTTTTTTTTAAAGTACTAAATCTATTTACGCATTCAAAAATATATTTTAAACAACAAAATATGACAATCTTACTTGAAATTGTATAACCAAATTTTGATTAAAAACCATTTTATTTATAAATTAAACTAAACTATAAATATTAGTAAAATTTTTACATTTTTCAAAAAATAATTAACCATCTATTAAAAACACAATCTCCCCCATAAACCCACAAATTCTATTATATCACTATCAACATGTGCCTATATGCAAATATCTTTTATTTTTCAAATGTCACTACAAATTTTGCATTTTCGAAAAACACAAACCCTTGTGGGGATAAAAAGGTGCCTGCTGTACATGAGCTTCGAAATTGTCCTTACTTTTAGGGAAGACCTGGACCCCCGAAAAGGGTCTCGCGCGTTTCAATGTGTTTTTAAAATTTATTCATGAACAAATTTATGTGAAAATAATCAAAATTGTGTAAAAAGATACCCGATAAATATATAGTAATAGCTTTGCAATTGCATAGGAATAGGAATGTTTTTATATTTTTGGAAGAACCTGAACCCTAAAGAGTGTCGTGGACTTCAATGTGTTTGTCGGCCGTGGTCTATCGAGATATAATTTAGGTTATATGATGAAATTTTATTTAAAATTGGGCGAAATTTTATTTAAAAATTTAATTGTAAAAATAGTTATTGAATTTAAGTCTATATGATCTATATCAATTTAGAGAAGAATCTTCGGTGAAAATCACATAAAAATAATTTTGTGGACACTTTTCGAACCAACCAGTATGATTTATCATACAATTATTTTTTTGATAGTAGAAATAGATTTCATTACCACCAAAATTTATTAAGTATCCAAAATCATAAAACTTAATAATTGTAACCGAATTTTCCAAAATTATTTTACTAAATTCTCTCAAACATCTTATAAAAATTCCATTATTTTTTCAAATAAAATTATAACCTCGTTAAACACGTTTTTTTTTTCCTTTATAAGGTAGAAAAGACTCGTTCGGAATATCTTTGTCCAGTGAGGGGGTAATATTCCTTTTCCAAGGTCTGACTTACCTTTTTATATATACATATATTTTTGGGTCTGAATTAATTACCTTTTATATTGGTGAATTGTCATGATGCGAACTCAGCCTGGTAATAAATAAAGTCTCAATGTTTAATGTCAACAATACCTTTTTCTTTATAAAACACCTTTTTGAAAAACTACACATATAGTACACCTTTTTGAAAAACTACACATATGATAGGCGATTTAGAAAAAAGTGAAACGAGTTGATGTTAATAAATAATTAAAAAAAAAACACAATTTATTTTTTAAAACACAGAAAATACTTATCCATAAAATATATGTATATAGAATTTTAGAATTTTAAAATTGAAAATTGAATATTAAAATATATATTTTTCATAGTGAAAAAATCTATATAAGTTAGTGGTTAATTTAGTAGTATATTGGAGATAGTTATTACTAGTTGCAATGCAAGTTAATTTATTATTATTATTCAAAGGAAATTATGTCACTTGGAATACATGGTTGTAAGGGAGTTATATTTGGCTATAAGAGAGCCCCCAAATACCTTTAGCAGTTAATCCGTACTTTCGAGAAAAATGAGCTCTTAAAACACACACACACACTCTCTCTATATAATTTTAAAAGTTAAAAGTATATTTGAATTTAAAAAATAAATGGCGAATATTAAAAATATATCTAAACATATCTTTCATTATAACATGAATATGAATTTCTTAATCTTTACATATAAATTTGAAGGAATATTACTCTTAAAGATATAGGTAAGTTGTGCCCAATTTCAACTTGTATATAGCTTGAGTGGGCCTAATGGCTAAGAGTATGTGTTTCATTTTAAGAGGTCATAAGAGCTAGAGGGGCACCAAATTTTTTTTTCACAGGTGGGGAAACCTATCATAATTCAGTTGTCAAACCAGCACTGAGGATAACTATCTCTAGCTGCTATCTGTGAATGCAGGCTGACTCATCACCATTATTCAAGGAAAACCACGCCACCTGGGCTAATGGTCCGTAAGGGGGTAGGGTTTCACTTCTGCCAGATACCTAGTAGTGAGGATAACTATCTCTAGCTGCTATCTGCGAATGAAGGTTGATTCATCACTCTTATCAAGCACGCCCCCTGGAATAACGCGCTGGTACCCTACAATGAGGATAGCTATCTCTAGCTGCTATCTGCGTTATGCACACTGAATCATCACTGTTATTCAAGGAAAACCACGCCACCTAGAATAACCCACTGGTAGTCCATAAGGGGGCAAGCTTTCACTCCTGCCAGATGCCTCTAGGTCTTGGGTTGTTAACCTGTTTCCTTATGTCTCAAGAAGACGAACTCTTAGCCAATCAAAAATAGTTATTTGATGTCCTTAAAATTTAATAATAATAATAATTAATATAAAACATTCTCATTTGTAGAAATTTCTAATATTTCAATATTTTTTAAATTTGCATTTTCTTTCCTCTCAAAGTTATTTATTCTTTCATATAAAATTTGTTTAATGCATTGTTTCAATATTTTTTAAATGCATTTTTTTCATTTATAGTTTGTTTAGTTGAAGTTAGTGAAAATTGTGTTATTTTTTATTATTATTTAAATTCAATTCCTTTAATTTCATGATTATACTATTTCGTTTTGTCATAATAAAACAAAAGCTTAATTTGAACATTTTAATTTTAAGTTTTTAAATTTTTTATTGAATTATATTAATACATTTGGTGTTATATTTTTTAAAATAATAAAAATTAAGTATTAGAGGTTATTTTTTGGGAATTTAATTGCTTTAGTTATAATTCATTTATGAGCAATCCATGAAAAAGATGTAACTGATAATCTATAATTTTTTAAATAATCCATTTAAACCTAATAATACTATTATTTTTAATTTTATAGTAATAATTTTAATTTCTATTTTTTTATTTAATTTGAAATAATTATTTAATTTAGATTATGTTATGTATGTTTTAAACGGTAATCAAAATAAAACTGAAAAGATTTTATTTCAATGGCTTCACCTTGTATCCTTTCACTAATTGTATTATTTATTGACTGTGAGCCTTAAATAATAAGATTTAGTTTAAATTATTATTTTTAAAATGAAGGAAAGTGTTTAGTGGATTTGAGATATATATTTCACAAAAGGAATTTATGAGTGGATATTGTAGTTGTATTAATTCTGCCCAATGCTAGTGTAATAAGAATTTATTAAAAATTAAGTATATTGTGAGTTTTGAACTCTCAAAATTTTTATTACGTTGAAGATATTTTTAAATGGGTAATACTACTCAAAATTTTGGATGGTTTATTTTTGGAAATTGATGTTCTATATCCACTTATCTACTTAATAGATCAAATAATTTGTAATAAGGATGTTGAATTCGTTAGGTTTATCTTTGAATGTAAACTTAAGGTTCGTGCAAATTTATGAGGTATTATGTATTATATGTGTAAACTACATAAATGAAGTTATTTAAGAAGGAGGAAACATGTTCACCCTAAGAATGCAAGGATTATTTTATTACATGAAAGGAGCTAAAAAGTACTGGAACATAACTCAAATGAAAGCTACAAAATGTCTAAATGAAGATTGTAAATTGACTGACTAAAAGCTATAAATTAACTAAATGGAAATAGTTCCAAAAACATATTTTGAAAGCACATAAATGAACGCTGAATTGAAATATAAAACTTAACTAAGTTGTAGAAATAAACATACTATAAAACACACTTGAACCTACTTAAATTACTCTATTGAAAATAAAGATTATCCTACAAAAATTAACCTACTACAAAATTTAATCAAAGCACGAGAAAATAGGGTTGATCCTTTTTGAAGTAATATGCTACAAACCTAAAGCAATCAAAGTTGAAATTTTCTCTTTATTAGTGACATAACACCATGAAATTGCTTGAAATGACATGTTGGAATTTGTTATAGGAAATAAAGCCAAGTTGTAAAAAATGATGCATGAAATGTAGACAATATGGACTAAATATAACTAAAGGGAAAGAAATGAAACAACAATAAAGAGGTTCCTCGTTGAACCTTTAGTGGGCCCTACTCAAGGCTTCTACAGAGAAACTAAATGACTACCAAGGACAATAAATGTGGAAGGAATTTTTTTTCATTAACACACTGATACTAGCAATACATCTCGAAATAGTTCAAATTCTTAGCTTTAGAAGAGTTCTTAATGCTCCACAAATGACTAAGAATCCTAAGGTTTAGCTCACGGCACCTATTTATGCTACAATATTACGTCGATCAACCCTTCAATAAATCCTTGATTGAAGGCTCATGTCTCTAGGATCCCTATAATCAAGGACTTATGTTCCAAGGATCAAATACCGTCTAGATCGTCCTCTCTTAGTGATAAATTTGAATGGATATGATGCTAGATTCCTTGCCTTGGATGATTGAAATGTTGTCAAGCATTTGGAGATTTATTATTGGACACAATCCCCCTTTTGTCTCATGCAATGTTAACATAAAGCCTCCTTGAAATTTGACTTACTTAAACCATAGTTTAGTGTAGCACTAAACATGCATAAAACCATCATAATCATAGCTAAAATAGAATACAACACATTCTTAATCATCTAACTCATTTCATTAAAAAATGATTACACATAACCAAATGTAATTATATTAATCATGGTCAAGAGAGGTCTTATAGGGTACAAAGGTGATCATAATATCTCAAAAGTGGGCCTCATGATACTAAAGTTGGGAGAGCCATCATCACCTCCTGACTTAACTTTTTTCACTCGCTTCCACAAACAAAAATGATGGTGTAACAATTGCTACTACCTATCTTATTGGTTCATTGGTACTAATCTCTACTAATCTCTCTTGTTGGTTCATTTGTACTATTCTTTGGGTTCCTTGTCTTAATTAAATTCTCTAACTTCATCTTCTACTTGATTTTATAGGTTTGTTTTCATCTTGAGATCTCTGCCGTCCCTACTTTCTTCTTCATCCTTATATCCCATTTTGGGTTGGGCTCCTTGAGAATATGTTGATAAGCCAAAAATTGCTTCGTATCCTTCCACACAAAGTTTTGCCAAGATATTTTGATAGTTTTCCTCTCTAGAGCATTACACGATACAATTTTAATTAGACCATGGTGAGCCAATGCCTCTTATTTACCCTTATGGACCTTAAAAGTCATCTACCTTAAAGATTGCAATAAGAAGCAAGGCATGCTTAGTTTTTCTTAGGGTTATAATGAAAGATATTTCTAAGTTGATGTAAGAATTTGAAATGGTATGAAAATAGCATACTTAGTATTCCTTCACAAGTTATATACTTTATCAAGTGATGCTATCTCATCCCAAGGCGTTGGAAGACTACCCCTGTTGACTCCATTCTTTTTCTTTTTTTGGTTCTTCATAACTTTTGTAAAACAATTTATTAACATTAGAAGTAGGTTGTATTTCATCCTTTTCTTAGGATAAAGCCATGGGAAGTCCTAAAACTCTACTTATAACAACCTCATTTATGTGTGTTTCCAACCCTCTCATTGTTGTTATGTATTCTTGGTCTTTCACATGCTAAAAGTTGCTTGCAAACTCAAGTGTTCTCTATCATCATATCTTTGCATTCTATCAAAATAAACCAACCACTTGCATTGTTGAAATACTTTTGCTACCTTAAGGATGTTGTATACCCTAGAGGTTTCTGTAGGCTCTCTCATGTTGAAACCACCCCCCATATTTCAATATGATGCTTGTTTTGTGTTGTTGTAGGTTTATAACCTCCCTAACAAAAAGTATTCTTGCAATATAGGGTTTTCAATTGAAGGTAGTCTGACCCTCTTAATTTCTTGATGTGAAGGGAAATAATTATTAAAATAAGAGGTACATTGTGACTCAACAAGAACTGAAGGTAGATGGAAGAAGGAAAAAACACAAGCTATGTGCTTTGAAATTGCAAATTATGGGAATAGATAAATGTAGGGTTTGCATAGTATTATCCCAGGTTCAAAGTTTTATGCTTTTGGAGGTACTGTGGTAGCCCTTCTATCACAAGGATGTTTAGCTTTGGGTTCAAAACTAGAGTTATTCAAAACAACTACAGGGGTTTGACGCCGAGAGGGTTTGAAGAAAATAATGGAAACTTGGTTTGAGCCTACCACCTTTCAAATTTTATTGAATAAGGAGGGTGCTAATTAATTTGTGTATATGGTAAATGATATTTCTAAGGAGTGTAAGCTTTCTCTAATTCAACTGCTTCATGTGCTTTTAAGAACATGTCTATAGAAAAATTGGTGAAAGAAACTTTGTGAGAAGGCATGAAGAACTTCTTGTAACAAACAAAGATAAAAAGTGATAGGTGTATTATAAGAACAAGTGATTTTATGACTAGGAGGGTTCCACAAGTATACATAAGAATCTCAAACACACACAAATTATTTTGAAAAAATACAAGGGAAAATCTAGGCAAACTTTGACAAGAGTGGAGGATGATCCTAAAAAAAATTGGGTCAAGGTATACTCTAGGACTAACCTCTCATATAGCTACTATAGCTAGTGTTGACTTTGAAAAATTGAACTTTTGATCTCTCGTATTGAAACCCATGTCTGTAGTTTCCCTTACAATATTTTCCTCATACATGATCATCTAGACTGTGTGCTGCCACATATTGGTGTATTGAACAAAATATTGGACTTCTTTGTTATGTATACACAAATGATCGTGATTATGATCCTGGGTGGCAGACGTACTCTTCACTTCATTTCAAAATTTGGTGCATTATTGATGTGATTTTTCTCATAAATTCCTTCTTTCATGATTATGTAACTCCTAACCAACTTTAATTACTTTTCCCTATCATTTCTTGATAATTTAAGTTTCCACCTCAAACACTTAATGACCACCATGGATAACTCAATAACCCCCCCCATGTGGAGAGTCAAGATGCACCATTTTGATGACAAAATTGGACTTTCAACTAACCGTGACTGATATTATAGGTTATAATTGATCAATAGAATGAAAATGAGTTTGAATAAAGTGTGAGCAATTTACTTGGTACAACTTGCTTCATATGTTTGCATAGAGGGCATTGAAGGTGTTGATGAAGTCTTGCTTGGTTGTAGAAGCCCACCTATGCTTGATATATTCAATGGAGATGATATACTATGACCTTTTATACTCATGTAACTTCCTATAGGTATGTAGAGGATCTTGTAGCACCTTGAATACTCAGGTAGAGTTGATAGGAATGCTGAAAGATGGTTTGAAGATGCGTGTTATGATCCTTTAGATGCTCTTATACCTTGTAAACTCAAAATGTTTAAAAAACTATTGCGAGAGGAATGTCACCTATAGTTTCCTATAAAAAATTCTTTATTTATAGACCCCTATAGCTACTATTGCAAGCTTTCCTGTAACTCCTTGTAGTAGTGCAAATCACATGCTTCATTTAGCTTCTTATAACTACATGTTTTTATACATAATTTTGGATTTTTAGGGTTTCTATAGTACGGGGGTGGATGTTAATGGTTGGTAGTGGTGGAAAGGTATGGAATGGATGGATTGTTGATACAAAACAAATGGATTTGGGAGATGGAATAATATGAATGATGGATTAAGGTTACATGGATGTTAGGGTTTATGCATGGAAGATTTGGTAGATGATCAACATTTTGTGATGAAGTATGGAAGGGATGACTAGAGGTTTGAATAAAAGACTTTGTTGTGCCCCATAGACATTCAACCATGGTATGGCCCTCTAACCATGCAAATATTTTGAATGCACCTTTAAGAAGGGTGGAAACTTTGCACTAATGTAGGTATGCTTGTAGACATTTTTTTTTTGAAGTAGCTTTTAGTACTCTCCCTTGTATGGTCAAATGTGTCGATGCCTTTTGTTTGATGAAAATTTGTTTTAATGTATATCAATTAGGAGGAATAAAATTATATTTTTGTGTGGTGATGACTCAAGCTTCTACTTGCACTAATTTTATGTAATTTGCTTACAATACCTTTTCAAACCAAAATATACCCAATTTTAGAAAAACAAAGCTATATATACCTATGCATCTCTATTTATGTTGATAAAGTATATTAGACATGACTTGATGTTGTTTATGATGCACTACATGATGTTACCAATAGTGACTAACCTTTGTTGATAATAGATCATGTTTATTTGTTTCATACTCATTGATTTTCTATTCATATCTAAGATAGTCGAGGAAGGTTTACCCATAGGATTTGATGCTTATTTTAATGCCTTGTATGATATTTCCATGGTGAATGGGATAGTTGTAAAATAGGGCCTATTTGTGTTGTTGTATATTCACTTCTGTTCCTATTATTGAATACAAGAATTTTTTGTTTCGTTATCCTTGTCAACAACAAAAGGATCCTTGTACATACTTGTGTATGCTAAAGATTGTGAAAGAATGTGTTCAGTTAGGTTTGGATGTTCTTTGTGATGCTTTGTATGATGGATATCTGGTTTAGAAAGTGATGATACAAGATCATTGTATTGTTTGCAGAGAACACAAAAATGATTGTTTTATTACCTTCAACAACAATAGAGAATGCACTATATTGGTCTCCTTGACAATAGTAAAAATGATCTATTTTGTATTGGCATCATAGATTTGTTTTGTATGATGTACGATGAGGGTGAAAAGTGGTACTTGAAATCGTATGTGTTGTGCAGGTTTGTTTTTGTATGGTACAAAGAAGATGATTAAATGGAGGGTATGAAGAAAGTGTGAAAAAAGAGGATAAGGAATGGAGTACATTGATGATGATGACGATTCTAATTTCAAACAGGACTTGCAACAATATGTACACTATTGTTCCCTTGCGTTTATTTTATAATGGCTATTCTAATATTTTTTGTTGTTGTTGTCGCACATATTGTGAAGTCCTCAATGTGGTCTAAGTCTACAATTTATCCATGGCTATATTTTTGGCGATGTTCTTTGCCTGTGTAGCTAAAAAAACTTTGGAAATAAGTTATTCCACCCCAACCCCCCTCAAGCCTATTAGTGTTTTCATGATGGTGAATGTCTTATTATAGACCCAAGGCTACCACTATGGAGGTTTTCGACCATAGGTTTATCCTTGGTGCCTTAGTGAGGTTTTCGCTTTAGAATTTTATTGTTTTTTTTTTTTTTTTGAGATTTTTTGACATCAAGATGGGTTAGGAGAATTACTAGTCTCAAACACATCCAACATTTGTGATTTGATTGTGGTTGTGAATTCTTCCTTTTATAGAGGCTTGTTGTAGATATTGAGCCTATAGGCAATGATTATGAGGGAGATGTTATCTTAATCTATTGTACTGATTTTTACTAAGCCATTATCATAGCATGTATTAATATTATAAGGGTCTATCCATTTGGTTCTTAACTTCTCCTTGAAATCTCAGAATCTTGTAATAGAGGAGTTCCCAATCCCATTCGTTGAAGCTTCTAGGTTTTATTATTTGTCATATCATCTTTTCCTTTGTAGTGTAACCACCTTTGTGTGGAATAAGGCTTGATGTATATAATCATCCAAGGTATTATTTCCCTTTTGTATGATGAGAGGTATATGTTGGACAATTGGTGGTGTTTGGATGGCTAGTGGTTGTGTTAGTGTTGGCATTGATGTCAACCAGGGTAAGCATGATGATTGATGTCAACCAGGGTCAGCATGATGATTGGTAATCCATAAGGAATCCCATGATAGCTATAGGATTCATGTAGAGAATAATAATAGTAGTAGGCTTACTGGGGAAGCCATAAAATGATGACTATGATGGTTGGGAGTTCAACATTTCAGGCACAAGAAGAAGAGTCAAGGAGAAAAGAGTGGCAGGGCATTTATAACCATATTAGATGTAGAATATGGGCTCAAATTCTACATCAGACCCTCTTCATTGGAAAGTGCTCTGAAATAACTTTCCAATGGTGTGTGGAAGTCCAAAAATGGACTCTTGGATAAAAATTTATGGTCTACCAAAGTTTAGGGACTTGAAGTCCTAAGAAGGTTCAAATATCGGAGGCCAGCATATTAGGACTCGATATTGGAACCCTAGAGACTAGAATATCGTAGCATCAGAATAGGCCGGATCAGAGCATCAGAATAGATGATATTGGATACTCATATATCAGAATATTGGAGGTCATCGGAATATCGGAGGTCTGGGATATCAGAATATTAGAACTTCTTAACAACGGTATTTTAAGAAGTTACGATATCCAACAGTATCGATATTGATAAAAGTGCTAAGGAATTCCAAGCAAGTTAACAAAGGAATTAATGCAAAACCAAGACTAGTCACAACTCTTTCTATCTCCTCTCGTAGGACACATGTCAGCGGGCCCGATAAACTGAAGTGGCAAAAGACGCTAGTATGATGTGACAATAAGGTGGACATGTGGCATCGAATTTTAGCATTTTCAGTGGCCCAATGGGACAAATTAGCGTGACATGTGTCACCTCTAAGGAGTCACCATGTGTGGAAGTGATGTCAGCATATCAGAGGTCAGAATATTAGAGGATGAGGATATTGTAACTCTTGTGGAAATGATGATTGAGAAGTTATGATAAAGGGGGCTTCGATATTACCTGCCACATGGTCATATGGAGATCAAAGGGACCAAGGGTTGAACAAAGGGAGCCAAGATGCAATTGAAACTTCGCTAAAGTCATGATATAGAGGGGCTCCAATATAGCGCTAAGCTGTCAGTCACAAGCTCGGTCGTATGAGAAGGAAAACACTCAGGGATTTAAGCACTAAGGGAGATGAGGATATCAAAGCAAAGGAATATCATAACATTTCAATTGTGCGAGTTATGATACAAAGGGGATCCAATATAGCTCTAAGCCAACGATCACTTTTTCGGTCATATGTGAAAGCAAACGCTCAAGGATCCAAGGGCCAAGGGGGCTAAGGATATCAAAGAAGTGCAATATCGTAACATTTCTCTTGTGTTAGTTATGGTATGTTGAAGTTATGATTGTAGGTTTTAACCCCGTATAGAAATTACCTGCATACAAATTCTAAAACACAGAAAATAAACAATGCGAGAGCATAACACATAAAACACATATACATATAGATTTTCCCTTGGATCCCAAAATTGGGACTACCAACTTGATTTTTCATTATGTTCCTTTCAATGTTACAATACATATTTATACATGCCGAAGCATCCAATACCATGGACTGAAAACCATCGCATCAAAAACCATGGACCGAAAACCATGGCATCCAAAAAAACATGTGCGAAAATCATGCACAAAACCATAGGTGGGTCCGCCCAACCTAACATAGGGTCCAAAACCAAAATTTTCCATGGCGCTGCCTTGGACCCCATAAAGTAGGGTTACAGGTACGCGTCAAACCCCCTGTGACCCCCCTTGCTCAAAAATCAGCGCAACGAAGGTGGGCTCCGCCCCCTCTCTAAACCCCCCTGTTAACTACGTGGGCTAGTCGTGGAAAGAATATAACACAACCCAACATTCTCCCACTTGTTGTTTTCTTTCCACAGGGGGCCACAAGAGAGCTTAGTCATTTTCCAGCACTAAAACACCCATTGTCTCTCTACACCAAGAGAACTTCCCAGAGCTCACAGATTTTGTCAATGCATCTGCACTATTCTTCAAAGTGTCCACCTTTACCAACAACACCTTTTTGTCTTCTATCATATCCCTCACAAAGTGATACTGAACATCAATGTGCTTTGTCTTTGAATGATAAGCAGGGTTCTTTGCCAAGAAAATTGCACTTTGGCTGTCACAGTCTATCTTATAGCTCCCTGTACTAACCCCATACTTGAACACAATCTCTACAACCAAACTACTTCCTTGCTTGCATGAGTGGCTGCCATGTATTCTGCCTCTGTAGTTGATAGTGCCACTACAGATGTTT